>NHTK01005925.1:0-27758 GCA_002938355.1 Panaeolus cyanescens | reverse complement strand
CAAGAAAATGGGGAATATGTTCAAGATAGCAATGTATTGCTACAAGACTTGGAAATAAAACGATGACAATGGTACCATCGTAAAGCGTCGGTTAAGAAACATTCGTTAAAATAAATAATCAAAACGATATGCATAGAGGGGTGACCGAACACCTAGCAAAAAGCGCTCGAGTCACAAACTCGAGGCAGGCAAACGAGAGCCAGAAGACGTCAAGCCGTCAGCAACACAGCGAAGTGTAGCCCAAGCCCAGATCCTCGAAAAAAAATCTGTCATCAGATAGAAGGTGTTGTTGTGGAGCGAGAAGTTACTAGTCCTTCATGGCATGAGAATGGATAGGAGTGTTAATAAGGGTTAATGAGTAGTGTGGAGAATATGGTGGAGTGAGTTGGAAAAAGCAGGAAAACGAGGCAGCGACATATTCATTTAAATTAATTGTTAAGATCACAGAGCGTGGAAGCGAGAGACTCGGCTGAATTAGGGCCTGCCGAAATCGCCTGCAGTTGCACCACGCCCGGCGCCTGAGGGAGGAAGAGGGAAGGACCGAGCAACTTCTCCAACGTCTGGCCCGATTGTGGATGCAGCAGATGCCTGAGAAAGGATGGAAGGCTGCATGGAAGCAATTCGCAAACGATCCCGAACTTCTTCTTCGGGAAGTTCTAGGGCGGCGACAAGAGATTGCAGGGCACGCTCTTTGCTCTCTGTAGAAGAAACAGAGCCTGTTTGACCATGCTGCACAAATTGTGGGCGGGGTGGAAGTTGTGATTGGATATCAGCAAAGGGATCAAGAGAACCTGTAGCCTGTGATGCCACGGTTGCCTGGGAATAACGCATGCGCTCCTTGCCCTTTGCCTTGGCTGATTTGGTCAAAGGTACCTCTGGAACGGCGGTAGAAAGAGAGCTAGAGCGCGAGCGAGTGATTGAACCTGAACGAGAGCGGGAGAATGAATTGGACCTGGGCCGGACTTGATAATCTTTGGTTGCGCCAAAAAAGGGATTATGAGGAGTAGCCTGTTTCTCTTCCTGTGATTGATTGTCCAAATTAAAGAAGGGAGTGTTATTGGTGGTGTTCTGGACTTGAGCGGACTGAGAGTTGGGGAAATTGACGACTTCGGCAGATTCCCACTTGTGTTCAGTGACAACAGCTGGTGGAGTTGGAATGGCCATGTTCATGGTGGGTGACATAGCGCCGCTTGATCGGAGGTTGGAATGGACAGTGAGGAAAGACTCTTTTCCTGTCTCAGAGTCCCAGGAAATTGAGGGGTTTGCATCCACTCTGCCAAGGAATGGACGGGGTTCAGGTAGGTTAGGCTTGTCTAATGTCAAGGTCTGTGCGAGATTGGGGTCAAATGGAGCGAAAGATTGAGGGAATTGGAGGGCGTGAGCGTCGTCTGCAGGGTTATGGGTCCAAGCAGTACGAACGCTAGGCGTCTTTTTAAACATGGTAAGCTTCTCCATGGGTGCGACTTGGTCGACTTCCTTGGTTTTGCTGTCCCAGTGATCTTCATCATCATCGAGTTTATTCCAAGGTTCCAACTTTGATCTCCTCCTTTGCTGATCACCGCGCATGTTACGATCCTGAACAAAAGGACCTCTTGTACGGGTACGGTTTTTGAGGGATTTGGAATAGCGCCTGTATATCCATATGCCGAAGATAATTAGGGCGCTTGCTCCGATGAAGGCGCCTACACAAGTGCCGACAACCGTACCAAGCGATATGGGTTTTGAGGAGCCTGACACATTGTTTACACCTGATGACTGCGAGGGATTCGGTACTATGGGCTCAGAAGAAGGTGTCGGTGTTGTATCAATGTCGGAGGAAGTAGGTATCGGCGTTGGTGTGGGCTGAGAATTGGGGGCAGCAGTATTAAAGATGAGAGAACTTGGAAGACCATCTGTTGCTGTTGCTGTAACGACACCAGAGACAGAGACTGCTGTTGGAAGAAAAGTAGAGACTGTATCTAGTTGACGGCGTTCATGAGGGACCATGGCTGGGGAAGATGATGGGAGAAAGGAAAGAAATAAAAAAAATAAAAAAGAATGTGGGTGATGGATTATTCTGTTCTATTTTTTTAAACATTTATTTGAATATTTTAGAAATTTTTAAAAACTCACTGAAAATTAAAAGATCATGAATAAAGAGCAAAAAGGGGTCGAATGTCCTTTCTTCACCGTCGTCGTTGTCCTAATCCTCGTCGTCGTTGTTATTGTGAAATGGTTACCCACGTCACACATACTAGTCACAGCAGGCGTGGGAATATTATGTTACAGTCCGGCTCCTTTTCCGCAGTTCTATTTCTATCAATCTAATTCATGTTGAACAATGTACCTCATGATGCTTTCAATTCGCTAATTATACAATGAAACAAAATCAAAACTCTTATCAATCAGTGCCATCTGTTTACACAGCTCTTTACTCCCCATAATGACAAAAACTCGCTTTTTTTTAACAGGAGCAACAGGTTGGTATCATTGACATACTCATCCGATAATTAACGATCTACTGGTCTTTAGGATATATTGGTGGCAGTGTTCTAACCCGTCTGCTCTCCCACCCACAAGCCGACACTTTTCATATTACTGTGCTTGTTCGTGACCCTTCAAAGATATCCCAATTCAAACGCTTTGGAATCAATCCTGTTCAAGGATCTAATGCAAACCTTGCTCTGCTTCGAGAGCAAGCCGCCAATACCGATTTGGTCATTGCTTGTGTAAATAATATTGCCATTCCTTTCAGCATATCTACATCCTTACTATCGATAGGCCGACGCAGATGACGAAGACGCCGCAAAGGCCATCCTCCAAGGTTTAAAAGATCATCATAAAAAGACAGGTCGAACTCCGTCATTGATACACACTGTCAGCCTTTTGAAACGCTAGAATCTTTAAATTAACTAACACCTCTTTTTTAGTCGGGAACAGGTTAATATGCCTCCGGATTTCACTGCCTGCTGTGTTGACCAATAATTCAGGTGTACTCTCCGATAATGCTCAAGGCCGGTTTGCGGCTGATAGAATCTACTCCGACCTGAATATACCACAGCTTGAATCTCTGCCCAAGACACAGCCTCACCGTGTCGTTGATCTTTCCCTCGTAGAAGCCGACAAGGAGGGTAAGTACATCACACTCCTACCCATTGTGGCTGAAACACAAATAGACGAATATCGCATTTCAAGGTTATGTCAAAACCTATATCATCTTGCCATGTACAATCTACGGTATTGCAAAAGGGTGTCTCGTAGACGCAGGCCTGCAGAATCCCCATTCACAACAAATACCCACATTGGTTCGTCTGAGCGTCGATCGAAGACGGGCGGGAATGGTTGGGGAAGGTAAGAATGTGTGGAATAATGTCCATATTGATGAAGGTATGTATCATTGTATGGAGAAGGCATCAAACACTTGCTTCAATTTCTCATGATTCATTTCATAGTTGCAGATTTATACATCCTCCTCGTTGACCTCATCATTTCCGGAAGTGTCTATTCCATCGCGCCAAAACACTTTGAACATGGTGTAGCTGGATTCTACTTTGCCGAGAACGGAGAACATACCTTACGGTCCATAGGCGATGCTATCGGAAAGGTGTTGGTGTCCAAAGGGATCACCTCTAACGCTACACCCACAACCTTTACGGAGGAAGAGCATAAACGATATTTCCCTAATGGGACGAGTCTAGGCACAAACTCGAGGTGCCACGCAGATAGGGCGAGATCTATTGGATGGAAACCAAGAAAGACGACCCAAGATATGTTGGCAAGTGTGAAAGACGAGTTTTAGCTACCCCATCTAAAAGGTGGAGCCCGAACGATACTTTTTTGTGGGTACTGTGATGAATGAAAACAATGAACATCTGGTTAGTGCTAGAATTTGGAGCGCTCTCCACCGTTGCCACGCCGCTTGACAAAGGCTGACCATGAATGACTGTTCAGAAAGGAATCGTTGTTTTGTCTGAGCTTTTGATGTGCATTGTATTTATATTTTCTCTGTCAGAGGACGTTCGTTCTGATGTTCGAATCAGGTTTGTGAAAGTACTTCACATTCCATCTTCAACCTGAAAGCGCTGATCTTCTAAAAATGGTGTACCTACCGCCTTCCACATACTCACCTGTTGGGATTCTATTCATTATTTTACAGGCAGAACCTTTTTCCTTGGGAAAAGCCGTATCTATTTTTGTGAAGCGAATTCTGGATTCTGTCCATGGTGGTCATTTGAGCGGGGGCATTGAATGGCAAGGTGCGTGTAAATGAATGATTGCTTATCTAATAGTGTTGTCAAGGTAATTTATCTAATCAGGCAATAAAAGCGACAACCACCGCAACATCTATTCCACGGTGTACAAAAATAAACCGATGGTTCGTATCCTGTTTTGCTTACTTTAGCGCCCTCCCTCTTTCTCCAATCCCTTCATATCATAATATTTCCATACACGAACTAACGTTCTTTCTAACTTACATCCTGTTGCTTTGATTGAACTTGTCCGCTCGAGCTATCGCTGCTCACCTTCCACTCATTTTTATACTTTTAGAACACCCGAAGCACGTCTTATCCGCCGCTGCAGCAGAAAAGAAAAATTTCAGCCTGCTATCACATTCTTTAATATCCCGCGCATCTACCATAGACAAACAGTATAATTGTCCCCCTGAACGTTCAACCAACTGCTTATCATCCATTCGACCCTTGGTTATGCCCGCATTCGTCCAGAATGCTCTAAGTCCGCGATCGGATACGTCTAACAGCGCCTCAAACCCCATATACATTGCTGGAATTATCGTCGCAGCCGTTATTGCCCTAGGAGCCTCTATATGGCTCGGCGTGCGCTGGATACGCAAGCGCGCTGCGAAGAAACGGGAGGAGAAAGTTAACGGTGCTTTCTTATCGGTCAAGGGCCTCGTTAGAGAGGACAGTTTGGATTCTAGTATGATTGATAAGGAGGAGGATGTCTTTGCCAATTTACAGTGAGTCTCCGAATGCCTCTTTCCCGCATTCCTACAAAGTGTCCGAAGTGACCTTCAATTGTCATTCTCTGTCTAAAACATCACTGACTCCTGTCCTAGGCGGTCCCACACCAAAAACGGCGCATTCTCGAGAGACAATCTCAATTCTTCTATCGTTCTCCCTGACAAAGTGCACCCTCGACGACAGACACGAGAAGAAATCGTTGCTTACCACCGTCAATCAGGTATCCTCCCTAAACCATTCTCCTTTGCTATGGGAAATGGCAACCATCGTGGTTCATACTTCGACACGAGCGACAAGGAACCTGAAAGTGCTCGTAGCTCATTCATGAGCCTCAGCCCACCTCCTTCCATTGGTTCTGCTGGCCGTCGCTTTTCTGTCATGTCACAAAGCTCTTCATTCGATGCCGTGACTAGTACTACGGGTACAACACGCAAAGTCCGCCAACTGTTCGACCCCGTCCTTCCCGATGAACTTCTCTTGGCACGCCTGGGAGAAACACTCACTGTTGTACAATCTTTCGACGACGGCTGGTGCCTCGTCGGCCGTGAAGGTTCTTCTACCTTGCAGATTCCCAAATCGCTGTTCAAGAAGGAAGAACCCTCACAATCGCCCGATGTTGAATTGGGGTGTATTCCTGCCTGGTGCTTCTTGAAACCTGTCAAGGGTCTGAGGGCTGAACGACCGGTGAGGAGCACGAGCTTGGGTATCACGGTCAAGATGGAGGCACCGGGTGTGGCTTCGCGACATGAATTGGTCTCATGGGCCAATTTCTAGCTCTCTCTTTGGTCCCTAGTAGATCATAAATTGCCCTGGTTTGAAACCTTGAGCACCCTGCTGTTTACTTCTTCAATTGCTCCTCCTATTTTCGGTTTGTTTACGATGTCATGGCCTGGATCAGCTCAGCATATATATTTCAATCGACTTCTACATTTTTATTCTTTGACTTATCATCACACTGCATGCACCGTGTTATACCCAGAATCATTTCTAGCACCGTTTACAGTAGCTACTGTCTACCTTTGTCCTTATTAGCCAACATGTACTGTTTTATATGGAATATATCAAGTACATAGACGACCTTCGAATGGGATACGTCATGGCATGAAAATCCTCATTATGTCAGTTTGATACAAGTTTGATAGGCAATCGGAATAGTTGCCCTTAGTCTCTATTTTAATCAAGAAAACAATGAAGAAACCAATCTAAATCGGCTCTTCGAGGATGGTCGAAAATGCTTGAGGATTTTGGATGCTTACAAATTCGAAGGACTTGCCTCGTTCAGCGCGCCACCTTGCCGCCCTACCCCATTTATAATATAAATAACTTGCCAGTCGCAACGGTGTTGTAACTTGAAGTACAACCTCTACATCTGGTTCCAAACATGTCAGAACCGTCTTACACTCGGCTCAGAATTACAGGCCCGATATCTGTTCAACCAGTGGAAAGGGTTGAGAGCCCAGAGACTACCTTCATGATAATGTCGGCACATTTCCTGCTTACGGTTGAGTGGGACTGACTATGTGGTGTCATTTCACAGTCTAATGGGCCCAACTGGGTCTGGTAAAAGTTCGGTGAGTCTACGAGTTAGGCGGCAATGTTGCGCGTCTGGCAGCCCTTGGACTGAAGAAACAACTTCCCGTTCCATGTCCAGTTTATCGAGCGGCTTGGTAATATGAACCTGGGGATCTCCAAGGACCAGCTCGAGGGGTATACTGATGCTGTCAGGGCTTATCGACTTGTTAACGTCGTCTATGGACACGGATCTTCGCCCATAGTTCTCATTGACACTCCTGGCTTCCTCGATAGGAGGCTCCCCGAAACCAAGACGTTGAAAATGGTTCGACAATGGATCAAACAAAAGTTGGTTTTTACTTCAATCCCTGTGATTTTCCTCCAGATGCACAATTCCTCAAGCTGACCAACACGTGCAGCAATGTCGATGCCATACATCGAGTGATTTACTTTCACCGAATAACAGACATTCGGATGGCCGGAACCGCAGGAAGAGTCCTGAAATTATTCAGGGCGCTAATGGGCGATTTCACTGGTCCCAATATCACAATGGTGACGACGATGTGGGACACTTTATGGAATCAAGACCAAATGATAAGAGCAGAGAGTAGATCGGAAGAGCTCCGTGATCTACACTGGAAGGTGCGTGCCGAATTTCATAACGGTTCTCGAACCGTTCACGAAGTAGTGGAAATGGCAGAGTTTTGTGGATGAAGGTGCTGTTATCACGAAATACGAGAACAAGCACGATTCTGCCATGAAAACTCTTAACGATGCGTTGGGTGCTGGCACTCGGCAGTGTTTCGGCTTCGATGAGTATCTAGTCGGCGAGTTGCCCATGAACAGGACTACGTTCGGACACCTGCTATATGACAATCTCATGGAGCGGAAATCGAGCATCACCCAGAGGCTTCAGGTCATTTGTGATGACCTTGGGATTGAGGACATTGACACCAATTCCGCACTCAAGGCAATTCTGTTAAGGGAGCAGGCTGAAGCGCTACTCGATCTTCAAGTTGTCGACAGGGAGTTGGAACACTTTGGGCCCCTTGCGAATTCTTACAATCGGCTCAGCATAACTGGCCCGATCTCAGTAGAGCCGGTACCAACAGTCGAAAACGTGGATGTAACATTTATAATTCTGTCAGTTCACTACACAAGTCTCGGTGCGTCCGAAGTGAACTAATGCTCCTTTGACATACAGCCTCGTGGGTCCTACAGGAAGCGGAAAAAGTTCAGTAAGTTGACATCGGCTGCGTTCCAAACTGTCTACCAAGGTCAATCTAATGTCCTCAGTTTATTGAACATTTAGGCGACAAGCATGAGATGCACATTACGGACGATACCCTGGATGGTGGGACGCGGGAGGTTCAAGCATATCGACTTGTAAACCTTGTATACGGACACGGATCGTCACCTATAATTGTCATCGACACGCCTGGTCTATTGGGATGCAACATCGCAGAAACCAAGGTGCTTCAAGGCATTCAAGATTGGATGAGGAAAAGGTCTGTCATACGTGCTTTATATATATGTCTGTCTGTCTAAAATTTCTTCACTGTTTGACACTAATATAGTGGCGTCGAAGGCATACATCGAATCATATATTTTCATCGTATAACGGACAATCGTGGTTCTCGGGACAACCTGAATGTCATAAAAGTGTTTGAAGAGATGACAGGCAGTTCAACTGGGGAGAATGTTACGATTGCCACGACCATGTGGAATTGCCTGTTGAGCATCACTCAGAAAAGGTTGGCAGAAGAACGATTGGAGCAAATGAGGAAAAATGGCTTCCAGGTAAACACCCTCATTCGTTTGACCTCGTCCTTGATTGACTTCCACTCTAGGCATTGATTCAAGGCGGAGCCCAGATTCTAAAATATGAAAACTCGCAGGACTCTGCCTTGTCAGTCCTTAACGAAGCGCTGAGACCTGGAACATCGATCCCATTCCGCATGGAAGAGGCCTTTCAACGGAATGTTCCTATTACAATGGCTTCTTCCCGGATGCGGCAGCTGCTTTATCCAGGACTCGTGGCCAGAGTATTCTCACTCGAACAGCGGATGTATCTTCGACGGCTGCAGGGGCATTCAGCGAGCAGCTATTCTGATTCTCGCATCAGTGACGACTGGTCAATGAAAGCTGAAACTGACATCTTCGCCCTCAAGAAGGAGATTCAAGACCTTCAAATTGATGTAGATTATGGGAGTTTCCCAGGAACAGCCGTTGCTTCGTCTGAATTGGTCGCTCGATCCACTGCTTTGTCATTCGTAGCCTCCACAAGTGAACAGGACCGGCGCTTAGTATCGGGTTCAACTTGGCGCCCGAGCAGCGATGAAAAACCCCTCCCACCCCTCCCCGTGGCAGAATCACGTCCTGAGTCAACGGTGAAGACATTTCCGGATACCCAGCGACTGATTAAAAACCTCGATATATCAGCTCGACGACTGAAGGAACTGCTTCATCGCAAGCGATGAGCTCGAGCGCTGAAAGTCATCATGTCACAGGGTATCGTTTGGATCGAGGAACAATTAAACAAACACAAAATAACTATTTGTAGCTCTAATAGAGAATTCAAATATACTGATTTACTATAATCCGTCATGTAGCTATAATTTGAAGCTTCCATTAAAATTACATTACATATGTACTATTGAAGACTTCAAAGCACAGTGACATTGTCACTGACAATAATTATAGGGTGTGATCAATATGGTTATGTAATATCCTCAGTCGCGGTTCAACATTTCAATTTCGTTCAAGTATGTTCCACTGGTTTCAACGTTCAACTTCTGTAGTCAACACAACTAGCAACTTCTGAAGAACTTATCTTGCCATCAGACGCAATGTCAGAGGTCCCACAGACGGATGTTTCTCGCCCATCAGCCCTCCCAACTGCAAATCTGCTTCAGCATCGGATAGCAGCTGCACAACCTGCTCTTGACCAGAATTCTGCGGAATATCTAGACTCCATCGAGGAGGAATGGAACAAGAAGGTTGACCTGGAGGTTGAGACCCTTGTTGATGGCATGGTTGACCTAGTAGGCTTAGCTTCTGTAAGTTGTTCTGTGCAATATCCGATTGGAAGCACGATTTCAACGAAAATGCTTAGATCGGTGATAAAGACAAATTTCGAGTTGCTCAGGAATCTTTCCAAGCAGAATCTCGCGCAGAATCAATGGTGTGTTCTTTAATTTAGAAAAGTCGAGTGTTTTTTCTGAGTCTCGACTGTAGATTCGTGCCGCCAATTCACTCTTGTCTATTACACATTCCATGAAACTTCTACTACTTCTCTCTGACGAGGCCCAAATTGCCCATCGAAGAGACGCAGAACTAAAGGCAGTCCAAGAAGAAAGGGAAGATATCAAGAAGAAGGTAGCCGTGTTGCTGGATGAACTGCTCAAAGCACCTTTCGGCACAGAATCATCTCCAAGTGCTAATGCTGGAATGGGTGATTCATCAGATAAATAATATGCTCAATCAACACAACAATTTATTGCAGTCCAACTAAAAATCAATACAAGGTATGGAATTACTTCAACTCAGACCGCTCAGTGTTCAAACACATGAATGTATGTTATGTAGCACAAAACGCGCCTTCAAACCCACCAGTTTCAACAGTTATCATCATCCTCAGCACCAATCGTCCTCAAACGCTTCAATGCCGCCTCTTCCAGTTCTCGAGCTTTAATTCTTCCCTCCTTCATGCGCTCCAAACCCGTCTGGATACTTTTCATATGAACTTCGGGTGGCACGTCGGGTCCCATCAATTCAGGCGCAGCGATACGCTCCCTCAAATCTTCCATGTCCTCGCTCAACGCCTCTAACGATTGGAGCGTGGCAGCAACATGTGCTCGTGCTTGCTTTCGGTACTCCCCCAGGTTTTGGAGTAGGGCCAGGTTTTGCTGGAAATTGCGAAGCTCGCGTTTATTTCCACCTAGGCTCGTCCAAAGCTGGGCAAGGACTTCATCCTTTTCTTGCGAGACTGTCTTTTCTTCACGAGCTATGACTTCATGCAGTACGCTCAAGGCTTCTTCAAGATCATCTAGTCTTTGCAGATTCAGCTCAGCCTCGACGATGAGATGTTGCATATTGTTTGATAAAACACCCATGGCCTGGTCGAAAGAGTCGGTTATGATTTCCTGGGTTCTTTGTTTCGCATTTGGGTTTACAAGAGCAGCGAAGGACCACGGTGCAGGCTCCTTTGCTCTAGCCTGTTCGATGGAAGACAGCGCATAGTCATTTACCGCCATGATGCTAAAACCCGTCAATAACTCAAATTCGTGTTACAATTTGGATTCCATACCTATCAACTGCACCTCCAACTTTGGAGCTTAATTTCTGCAATCCACGGCCTGCTTTCTTGGCGTGTTGATTGAAGTTCATCAAATGGGATTCGAGAGACTTTTTCGACTTCAAGTTGCTCACACGAACCAAAGTCGCAAGATCAGCTGTCGCCATCTCCGCTTGCTTGATGTCTAAGGACAGTGCAGAATTTCCAACCGTCTCACCTAACATCTCCCCGAAGCTTCTGCTTTGTACTTCTGCGAGCCGGTCATAGTCTACCCATTTGGTTGTGGTGGAATGACAGAAAACGCTGTCCTTGATTATTGGTAGCCAGCATGCTGGGTAAGCAACTTTTCGAACCTGAAACCCGATCATGTTCATGACCAAGGCAAGGAGCCACATAAAAGCTAGTAGCTTTAGTGGACGCTTGAGCATAATAATAGCGGATTTGGCAATGTCAAATACGTATTCAAGGATGAAACGCGTCCCATCCTTAGCATGGTTTGCCACTGCTTTGCTGGTAATTATCGGTTCACGAGGGGTATTATTGGCTTTAGAGCGAGTTTGGCGGACGTGTGGCACGACAGATGACCTGCGGCCCGTGGTGATAGTGATTGGCTTTCGGTGTTTCCTTTGGGATAGATGAAGATTACTAGCGTCACGGAAATCTATGAAGCTAGGTGATTGAGAATCAGTGATGGAAACGTTCTCTTCGTCTTCCCATTCTGTATCTTCTGGGTATTCGACCTCCTGATCAGAGTTGGCAATGGTGCTCCACCCTTCTGGGTTGTCCTTTCTGATAGCTGTCATGGTGGAGATGGGTGTTGTAAGGTGATTCGCTTTTTGAGTAAGGAATGAAGGTTGGTTGTGGTTCAGACGAAAGGTTGCTCAAATGACTTGGTATTGTAGAATACAAAGACTGGCTAAGTCACTGTCACAGCAGAGTGGCTCCAGGCTGGAGTCAACGAGGTAGATCACGTGTGCCCCTGTCTATCTGAATCTGAAATAGACTCTGATGGAAATAACGTCGACAAGTGGACAGTTTTTTTTGTATATCGCTGAGTCATTGGCATTGTGAAAATTCGGATGTTTCTATGAATAATCCTGAAAGTTTCTCTGATTTGGGGAGTTATAAAGAATCGGTTCATGCTCCGGTTGGATGGCAAAGGAGCCGAGTTAGCTTGATTTATCAGATACTTAGTGGTTACATGTAACATGTTACGGTGACCGTGACATCGCATTTTATCTGATAAGCGGTAAGTTGCACGGAGTTTACAAGAGACAGTCATTAGCAGTTGTTCGGGCTCATCCACCCAACAATCCTTATGTCCTCTGTTTCTTGTCCTTTCTCTCTCATTTAGCGCCCATTATCCTTTATTCTTCCTTTTTTTCTTATTTTTGATTTGGCGCTATTAAGTCGCCTCTAATGACGACAGCAATTCACAGTGCCAGTGAACCTGCCTCCGAAGAAAGGTCCCTCCTGCAAGGGACAAATCTCTCACGGCAGTCCCGTTCTGCCCATCGCACAATGCTTGCCAGAATATTGTCATGGCAGGCTCATCCATTCTGGTCAGTATATCTTGCTCAACGTATCAGACATTCATCTCAAAAACATCGACAATGACGTCTCAGGCTTATCCCTGTCGTTCTCGTTATGTCCATGTCGGTCAGTCTTATCTTTGTATCCAGCATTATGACCCTGCCTAACCGTCATTATAGCGTGGTTTGACCATGTCTCCTAGAATTCAAGTCTACAAAGCCATAGCCTGTCGTTCTCTCAGTAAAACAGATGTTTTAAACGACATCGCTTCACTGGCAGGTGAATGCAGCACTGATCCTGATGTACAGGCAAAGGCAGCTCGAATTCAAGCATGTAAGACAACTCGTTTGCTGCATGACGCGTGTTGTCATGACCTAAACTTCCATTTTAGCCGTCGTGACCACTATGAGCGTGCTCAGTGCCATTTCTACAGGATTTTGGAGCCGACTGGGAGACACGCATGGGAGGAAACCCATACTTGTTAGCTTCCTTCTTGGTGCCCTGTTAATGTGAGTTAGCTTAATCTTGTATTTTCTCTTCATCGTAATTCAATGTAAACCTTAACAGGGAGAGTGTCTTTGTCTTGGTCATGAGGCCAGATTCTATCTTTGGTCGTCACGCCGAACAACTCATTCTCGTTGGCCCTGTCGTTGAGGGGTTCGTTGGAGGACTATCGACATTTAATGGCGTTTTTCATGCGTAAGTAATTTATAGCATCATATTTTTCTTGACTAATGTATATGTATCCATTACAGTTACATTTCCGATTGCACGAGGCATGGTTCACGGTACGAGCCTGCTTCATCGTCGTTTGCTTTATTTCTCATTTATTACTTGTTAGGTCCACCATTTTCTCCACTGTTCAGGGGATGGTGTTTGTAGGATTGGCAATTGGGCCTTGGGTAAGTCTGCCTTTTTTTGCTTACAATCCCACTATTTGACGGCTTTTCTCACAGCTTGGCGGGTTGTTCTTCCCTCCCAAAGGTTATAATGATGGCTTCTTCTACGGAAGCATTGGCCTCATTTCTGCCACAATTCTCTATGTCATCTTCATCTGCCCGGAGTCCCGACAACCACAACGAGTTCCTGTAGTTCAGGAACGCGGCGACCTCGCATCTAAGCCTTCTCCAGTTATCACCATCGGAAAGCTCTTGAAAAATTTCGCTACCGCTTTGTTGCTCCCTATTTCGATGTTTACGCCTAGGCGTTCTTTTGATAACCCATCGAAGAGGAATTGGAATATGACGTTTGTCGGTTTAGGTCTTTTCTTGTACCTTGTTTCGACGGTCAGTTCATACATTCACATGATTATGTCTGATTCTTACCACTTCTCATGAACAGGGTGTTTACTCGGCGAAATATTTGTATGCACAACACGTCTATGATTGGACAACAGCAGAGGTGAGTCTGTATGTTGTTTGTTCAATGTCATTCTTAACGGGATTATAGTTGGGATACTACATGTCGACCCTCTGGATAACCCGTGCCTTCAATTTACTCGTCTTCCTCCCGAGTAAGATACAACATTTTCCATACGAATACCTATATTGACACCTTGATCAGTCATTCTCTCATATCTCAAGCCAAAGTCGATGCGAGGATCTGGTGTGACTCCGACTGCTTCAGAGATATCTGCGGAACTGTCTTTCGACAGGCGATTGGCTCAAATCTCACTCGCTGTCGACGGATTCGCGGACAGTATGGTAGCTCTCGCAGGGAACAGATCACAGCCTATCTTTGTTCTCCTCTCGTGTCTATCCTCTTTCACCTCTGGCGGAAATCCCGCTCTACATTCCTTGGGGGCGATATGCCTTCACGCATGCGGGTTTAGCTCTGACGTTGGTGCACTATTCGG
The DNA here is from genome assembly GCA_002938355.1 of Panaeolus cyanescens. Classification (NCBI taxonomy): domain Eukaryota; kingdom Fungi; phylum Basidiomycota; class Agaricomycetes; order Agaricales; genus Panaeolus; species Panaeolus cyanescens. Next base: position 13,600 of record NHTK01005925.1, on the reverse strand, counting down.
TGCTATGGGGGTTCTATCCGCTATCGCCCATGTCGTTTCTGTAGGTCCCTAACGTGCTGACTCGAGCCGATTGCTAACCTGTTGGAAAGCCATACATCTATGCTTTAACCTACGGCTCAACTGTTGCACACTTCCCCGAGGCCATATTCGTTCTTGCAAGTTGCCTGCTCTTCAGCGTGGTTATATTACTCAGTGGAATATCGACGGACACCAAGGACATCGTGGTCAATGACCCCAGAAGTTTGGAGGAAAACAACCCGAACGCTCCTGAATACTCGTATGGGGCTCTTGCCTCAGAAGATGACGATGATATTCCGCAGAGTCCTCGACTATAGCAAGTTCCTTGTCCGCAACACAGACTATCTCTTTTCCCCGGCTATTCATGCTACTCCGATCCGTTTGCACTGTGTAGAAATTTCTTCTCGTGCTTTGCAACTGTCTCAAAAAAATGTAGAATGCTAGTTTCTATCTATGTCACGCTTTTCACTTTCTAGTTTACGAATATTTAGTAATGACCTGTTATGATAGCACAATGAAACTAAATGTATATTTATTCCACCATCCCTCTACACAGCGTGCAGTCAACCTGCTCAGGGGCCTCTTCCTAATTTGGTAACAGCACTTGTTGGCACCCAAGTCACAGACCTTGAACTCTATCCTCGATCTCCGTCATACGGACTATCTCCGGGCTCTCACTATATTACCCCAATACTTCGCTATGTCGAATCTAAAAGCATATCTAGCTGAAAAGTACATGTCAGGTCCGAAAGCGGACGCCATTTTAGCCAAAACCGGAGGGCAGAAGAAGAAGAAGAGAAAGCACAAAGATGGAGGTTCCTCTCAGGCGGCGGGGAGCAGTAACGGCTTCATGATTCAGGATGAAGATGGTGGATGGGGTGAGATTAAGAATAACGATGAGGATGAAGATATGGTTGACGTTGTTGTTGCGTCTGACCGAGGATTCAAGAAACGCAAAGTGGGTAAGGCAAGCGGGGCCGGAGACTCTTCTTGGATTACGGTGCAGGAGGGAGTCAAGAAGGAGGAGGAGGAACCTCCGCAGGATGAACAGCCTATGGTGGTTGAGACTGAGGATACGACACCTGCGCCGTTTGTGGGAGGTCTTGTTAATCCGCAGCAACTCAAGAAAATGCTACCACAAAATAATGTGACGAAGACGGAGGAAATGACGGCTGAAGAGATTGCAAGAGCGCAGGAAACTGTTTATCGTGATTCGTCTGGAAAGAAGATTGATACAAAGGCAGCTCGGGCAGAGGCAGCGCGGCTGAAGAGGCTACGAGAAGAGAAGGAGGCGCAGAAAATGGAATGGGGCAAGGGATTGGTGCAGAAGGATGAGGAGGAGAAGATGAAGAGAGATTTGGAGAAGGCGCGAAATACGGCATTTGCTAGACATGCAGATGATAAAGACCTCAATGAAGAATTAAAAGCAAAGGAATTGTGGAATGATCCTGCTGCTGCCTTTTTAACAGTAAGTCAATACCACAGACCTTTTGATTTATTTCGTTTCTAATACGATAGTATTACAGAAAAAGAAATCAAAAGGACCTCGAAAACCTGAATACACTGGTCCACCTCCGCCTCCAAATAGGTTTGGAATTAAACCAGGTTACAGGTGGGACGGTGTCGATAGAGGAAACGGTTTCGAAAAGAAACTATTCCAGGCGCAGAATGCTAAGAAACGGAAAGGCGCAGAGAGTTATCAGTGGAGTGTCGATGATATGTGATTTTGTTTTTCGTTACTTTCTATGCTGAACTATTGCAGTTATCATAGGATTATATGTAATAAACCTGTCCAAAAGTGCTTTGGACTTGTAAACCAAATACCTATCCGAGCTTTCGTGATTTGTCTGTTCAGATTTATCTTCTCAGATTTCAACAGCTATAACATATTGCGACATTCTAAGATTTTCATGGCTTTTTTTGCTAATAACCTGACCTGAGTTCTGACCTGCGTTACGAAGCCAGTGTGCAGTTTGATTGCAATAAAAATATGTTTTTTTTTTCATGGCCACCTCGATATAACTTGAATTCTGTTAACGCTCAGTATATACCTCCAATTTCGTATTAAGATAAATTTGATAGTGACTTGGAATACTTTTCGTGGCTGTTCAAAGTCTGATTTGTGATGCGACTGTCCATCTTTGGTAATGCTTGGGAGGTATGAATGATCACCAAGTTTCCTCTTCAAACCTTTCTCCACACCACCAACCCCAACTATGCCAGCAAGATACGCTCCCCTTCCTAACCCGCAATCGGCGCAGGACGCAGATAGGGAGATGGAGGAAGCTTTTGGTCTCGATGATGAGCATGATGACGAGCGGAGTGTGCATGAAGAAACTCCATTGACAATGACCACTGCATCGACTCGTCAGTCTTCAGCACCCCACACCTCATCGGCTTCTCCAGTAGAGACTACCGCTCTTGCCGGCGCGTACGACTTTGAGAGGGAATATGATTTTCCTCCTCCTGGGTCACCTCCACGTCCCTCTGCAAGGGCTCTACCAAACGATTTTGGCAACTCGAATGGCTTGCTTCCAACAGCACCCGTTGCTGTCCCAAAACCTCGACAGTCATGGTTCAGACGAGCTGTTGGAGCCGTTCTGCCTACACACTATCAGAGGGTCCCCACATCCGAGGGCAGCAGTAGACATGTCGTAGGTGGAGGCACGGACAACGACGGTGTCTTTGCAAATGTTACCGCCAAGCCACAGCCTGGCAGGGTCATTCGAACAGAAGACGGAAACGTGCATGTCGTTCCAGAGGATAGTGCAAAAGAAGCGCCTCCTGTAAGTATCAACTTGTGCTTTCAAACACGACTGTCTCATATCCATCTTTTGATTTTTTTTTCAGTCCTATGTTGAGGCGCAAGCAGATGCTGTACCACCTTACTGGGAAACTACAATCCATGCACCTGCGGCCCTCGATCCTAATGCTGATCTCATCATTGACGATCTACCTACGGGTTCTTTGCTCATTTTCTGCCTCAACGTTTTCATCTCGTTCTTCTTCCAATTCGTCGGCTTCCTCCTCACTTATCTCCTTCACACCTCCCATGCCGCCAAATATGGTGCTCGTGCAGGACTTGGACTCACGCTAATTCAATTTGGCTTGGCTTCTCGCGGAATGGGTTTTGCCGACGATACTACCGATGGCGGCGATTCTACCAGTGGAACAGGCACTGCGAGTGTCAATGGTTGGCCTGCACCACCAACACCCTCTGAGAACATCCTCAATGGCACGACATCAGCGGACCCTGCGGCGTATCCAGGCGAATATCTGTCGTCAACGTCCAAAGACTGGCTTTCCTTCCTGTTCATGACCCTGGGTAAGCATATTTATGGCTGCAGTCATCACCATCGCATGATGGTCTTGTCACCCTGGACTCGATTTACTAATACTGTTTTTACCAGGTTGGTTCCTATTATTAACGTCTACTATTGGATTTTGGCGAGTCAAGCGTTGGGAGCAGTCAGTGCGCACACCACCAGTACCTCCCACAGCCGAAGAGGCCGAACGTGACAGGAACATCCGGCGCAACTTGGAGGAGGTCTTCGGCATCCAATTCGACGACACGAATGCGTCCGCGCAGAGAATGGACGACGCGCGGTTAGCCATCAACCTGCGCGCTGCTGGTCTTATTTAATATGTATATTTGCCCCAACGCTTCAGCCATACACTCTACAGTGCTAAGCAGTCTCACTTGCTATCCTTGTTAATTTGCTTCTATCGACTATCGCTCCAACACATACTTATTCGCTTATTTGACTCGTCAAAATGTACATCTGGTCTATTCGATATCCCAGTTTAACTCCATCGATTCTGCTCTATGGATCCATCTATCCGGTGTCATCCGTAATTACTCTCATTAAAAGCTATCCAGTTATTTATTAGGTGTGCTTAATACAATCCAGCAAACCGTCCTTTCGTTTAAATGCAGGTTTTGGCTTTTTAAAATCCATCAACAACCAAACGGACACGCGATTATCCTTGCTGCCTGCCACCAACCATCGGTTGCGTTCTGAAAGGTCCTCAGCTGACCATTCGTCGTCACTGAGCGACGGATCCTCGTCATTGCTGGTACCCGCATCCTTTGAACTGGCTTGTGGTACACTGCAATTTGGTTGTGGCTGTACTATGTTAGGCAAACCCAAGCATTGGATGGATGATTTGTGGTACTTTAGGGTACCCAGCGCCTTGAATGTCTTCGTCGAGTAAAGTCGAATTCTGATAAACCTTGAGAATACGCAAGGGATGTAGTGGTGTTTCTAAAATCTTACTTCCCGTCCCATCCTCCAACAGCGCATATTCTTCCGTCATGGTGAATTGCAACGGACGAGTTGCCTGCATGCTTTGTGCGGTGCACCACTCCTGGTCCACCTATCGGAACGTCATCGCTCTACAGAAAATATTTAGCAGTAGGTCAGGCTTTTAGAATAGTGGAAAACGCACCGTGAGGTCATAATAGCCAATGATATGATCTGCAGACACAGTAAGAGCAAATTCGTTGCTGGGTGATACCGCCATGGCCATGACTGAACAAAAACGTTATTCTCGGAAGATGGGTCGCTTAAACTGAACGACATACTCGACTCGACATGAATTTTTGATTTCCACAATTCGACCCAGCCTTGGCTCTCAATCGAAGGTTTTTCTCCTTGAGTGTATTCCCTGAGGACAACGCTACCATCTTCATACGCCAACAGAATTCGGAGATTTTGGCTCGAAATGGACGTAGAGCTGGCACGATAAAGATGCATTGACATGACAATTCCTTGTAGAACGTTTAGAGGGATGATGGGGTACCGGATATAATGACATACCAGAGTTATTTCTTCCACCTGGGTTTTCAGAAAATATAGACTTTTTTATTTCTTGACCGATAGCTGCGTGCATACGTGCTTGATCCGGAAGAGACCAAATATCAACCTTTATAAATTTAAACGTCATTAAAAAAAGGAAATTGGTTGAATATATTGCGGCATTACCGTTGACGAGTCCACGAGATTGGGGAGTCCAAGCAGCGCTTGCTTGCCTCCAGCAGGCTGAGAAGAGGAGGCCGTACCACTCAATAGAGAAAAACGGCAAAAATTGATTGCATTTATGTCCATAGAGTACCTGAGTGCTGGTGTAGGTAAACCTGGCAGATTGGCGGAGCCACCAATACTTGTAGAGGCAGGCATTTCTCGGACTTGATCCCAGACATGCAGTTTATTATCCCGTCCTTGGCTTTTGAAGCAGCATGAGATCAGCCAGATAGAGCTTTATATGGAGTCCACGGACGTGATTACGAAGTTGTCCCATTCTTGGATCCCTAAGACGAGGTCTGTGTGTGGATTCCAGATTGAGATGGCGCGTCGAGTGCGAGTTGAAGTCACAACAACTTTGCCAGAAGTATCGCCAGAATAAAGTCTTTCATCATCATTCGACCATGAGATAGAGCTTATTGAAGATGTATGAGATCTGAGGATATATGAAGGGGTAGGTGGTGGTGGTTGGGAAGACATGGTTGAGAGCAAAGATCCAGTAGAATGGGAAAAGGGGTATATGGAGGTTATTGCCAAGCACAACCAAATACATCTTCCTAATTTGGACATATCGTGTCGTTGAATTTGATCGACGTGTCCAGCGTTGCCTCCGTCCACCAAGATGCATAGCATTTTATCCAGAATAAACAACACCTCAGCTTTCTTTTCATCATGTATGATGGCACTGCTGGCAGCTATATCAATTACTTCCTACATGTTCTTCCCAAACGAGGCCACAGGCGATATTTCTATATCCTCACTCAAAGTGTAGGTGTTGTCCAAGCATGAGGAAGGCTTGTTAACTTAACGTTCTCATAGTGTTGCGTCAAATGCACGAAGATATCCTAACAAAAAGCAGGACTTGGCTTTTGTTAACTTTAATATCACAGCAGGTATGGGAATATCGACGACTTCGAATCATGGCGTAATTAACCGCCTTTTCTGCAGACCTTTCTCCTATTTTCCACTGGAATACCAAGCAAGTGTTCGTATACCTGCAAGCAGAATATACCAACTCCCAAGGAGTGAGTAATTTTTGTAGACGGGATGGTCTATTATTGACATCATTCTTTCAGACCAATAATGAGGTTGTCATTTGGGACCGCATTATCCGAAGGAAGGAAGATGCTTTCGTGAAATTTGTTGGAAAGAATAAATATATGTTCCGTGACGTATCATCGTCATTCAAGTATGTATTTCACTTTTAGCTCGACAATTGATTCATAACTAACATGTCTACAGAAATGCCAAACCCGCCAACTACTCTCTCAAATTCAATGTTATGCCATATGTCGGAGTGCTCACGTACGGCGAAGCTGCAAGGACTACAGAAGAAGTTGAATTCCCCGCCGCGAAATCACGAATCTAACCCATACAATTATTTATACCATTTGTAAACATGTGCGTCTACTCCAATAGGACGTCTTGCCATCAGCTTGAATGGCCTAATTCTTCCACTCGTGTCCTCGTTTCTTGAGGAGAGCTTCGACTTCTGGCTTGATACTGGCAATGAAGTCATCTTTCGTTTTGATTGGGTTCCATCCTATCGCCCTCGAACGATTAGATCTGCATCGCGAATTGCTTCCAAGGTAGTTGGATCCCTGTTAAGACGGAATCGTCAGGAACAAAGGCAAAAAGTCATGCATGATTATCACTGACTTCAAAGTACGTGTCAATTTCTTCTTTGGTAAAGGTTGTGGGTTCAGCTTCAGATGCTCGCCCCAAATCAACGAGCGCTTGGCTAATTGCCCTGCCGACCTCGTACAAACTATGCTCGCCATTTTCACCGAAGTAGAAACCTTCGCGGCCATGGCCTGTCCCATCGGGGTTCTTTCTAATGGAGTCGAAAAGAATGACGTAGAGATCGGCGACTATGCAATCGAGCTAAGCTTGAACGTCTGGTTTTTGGTTAAGAAGCGACAGCACGAACCGTCTTCAATGTCAACATCCGGCCACAAGTTCTTTCCTTTACCAACAGTTCCTCCACGGCCACGCATTACAGCAGCGCGGATCAAGTCTGGCACTTGTCTGGAGTGTGGATTGGCGATGCCATCATCCACGAGGATGTTTTCTGCAATTCCGTAGATTGTAGAAGGCAGAATTATGTGAGTCCTAGCGTACCCTGCCGCACCACCTTTGTGAATCCCAGCAGCAAACGATAAGAGGGTATCAAGGATTACCTTCACGATCAGCTTCGAGGATCATTAAATCCACGTTTCGGTGAAATTGAGTGGGTGCCAGAGTCTCAATCTGGTCTGCGTCTGCGTCATTGTATATAAGATCAGTGCTGTATTCGCCTGCGGCGTTGTCCGTTAGAACACCTGCCCCAAGTCAGTGAGTACCAAGTTTGATTTCTGCATGTTATTTGGTACCAACCTGTCCCTGACTAGATGGATATTAGCGCTATTATTGCCCAAGATATCTCGAAGTTCTCGGAAACTCACAGTATGGATAAAGATGGGCGGAACACCAGTTCTTTGGTAAGAGTTTTTCAAGCCAGCCAAAGTTGCTCTACACGCCTCAACGTTATCAGCATCGGCCTAGCGAGTTGTGGTTCGTCAAAACTCCTATTTCATCAAGGTGAAAAATATCGCACCGTCGCAATGACGACATCTGAAGAGGCCACCAAGGGTTCAAGTAGAGAGGCATCGTCATGCGATCCAACAGCGACTTTGACGCCGTGTTTTTCCAGTTTCTTTGCTTTTTCTGGTGACCGGACGATGGCTGTTATTTCCCAGCTATTGAAATCAAATCGGGATGCTTCAAAAGACGAGCAAGTACAGCTCCCCCGATATATCCAGTAGCTCCAGTGAAGACAATCTTGGTTTTAGTCGACATAGGGACTTGGAGAGGAAATGATGATATTGAATGATGTGGGAGCCCCAATACATTCCAGCCTGACTTAAATATCCCATTGACACCGCCTGGAATATTCCACCTTCTATGACGTTCTAAGTTCTCTCTGGTGCTGATCCATAAGCAATCTGAGCTCAGAGCAGCGTCAGTGCATTGATAATTATAACGATGAGTTAGACTTGAGTTAGTAACAAAAGTTGGAGAGGTCGCTCGTCATCATGCCCAACCCCTTTGTCATGGTACCATAGGGTTATAGATTTACTGGTCGTAATTTCTCGCAATTCAGAAATATTACTAATTATACAGTGTGTTGCAATTGTCAGCCTCTCGCATCCGCTAGTCAGCATTCGAAGCACATCAGTTCTATACTTAGATGAAGGTCACTCCAAACAATACTTAGAAGAATTAATATTCATGCATTGTTTTCATCATTTCCCATCGAATTCGATGCCTGAAATTTGAAATTTGAACCACGATACAGGCACATTGTGATTATAGTGGGAACTTGATGACCAGACAACCAGGCATCATAAGCCCTCTGCAGCTGATTAAAAATTATCAACGAATATACATTCTTTCTCTAGACTATCAGGAAGCAGCAAACCATACAAGGGGCACCAGCTACTTTTATAGGCGAACGTTCTTGGGCATTTTGCGGAGGGCTTGTCGGACACCAAGGTCTCCCAAAACATCCTCAGCTGGAAGTGATTGTTAGCCAATGTGATTGATATTAAGAATAAATTAAATAATTACCTCCACCAAGGACACTAGATTCCAGATTAAAAATCATGAGCGTTATATCCTTGTCCAAACATTAGTTTCACTTACGCGTCGAAGGGAACTGTGCGGTGGTACTAAAGACAATGTCAGTGTTGAGCAATCAGGTGAACAGATTCAACTTACATGTTCAATGAAGCGGCCCATTCCTGCGCAGTAGGGTGTCAGAGAATAACATAGCTTCAGCCTACAGTTAGCCATGCTCACCTGTCTTGGTAATTCCACGGCCACCAAAGATCTATGAAATTTCCACAGGGTGAGCGGGGTTTGCCCAATAATTCATTACATAAAAGCTTACCTGAACAGCATCGCGAGCAGTCTCTTGGGCAGTCTCGGTAGCGTACTTCTTGAGAAGGCCGATGGGTCCAGCAAGGTGATCAGCCTGCTGCTTGTAGTTCATGTGGTTCATTTGGTAAGTGATGTTTTCGAGCCAGTTCTGAGCGCTCTCCACTCTGGAGATCATGGCAGCAAGCTTGCTGCGAATGACGGCTTGGGAGTGCAGAGGCTTGCCGAAGACCTTGCGTTGAGAAACCCATCTGCAGTGCAAGTTGGTGACATAGAAACTTGATCACGGGGGGGAAAACTCACTTCAAGCACTCTTCAACAATAAGGCGCTGGGCACCAATGCTTGCGGTGGTCATACCCCATCTATTAAGGTTAACTACCGGAAAGCGTTATATGCCAAATGACAAAGCTTACCGCTCATGATTGAAGTTGCTGAGGATGACCTGGAGACCCTTGTTCTCTTCGCCGAGCAAGTGGTCATCGGGAACGAAGACGTCCTCGAATGTAATGTATGCAGTACCAGCAGTGGGAGAGTAAGGTGTCTTGATAGACTTGGTCTCGATACCAGGTCCACGCTCGATGAGGAGGACGCTGAGTCCACCTTTCTCTGTGCGGCAGCCCACAGTGAAGTAGTCGGCAAAGGTTCCGTTGGTGATCCATTTCTGTGTATGTACTGAGCCATCTGTACGTTACTCCTGAAAAATAAAAATTACCTTGCTGAAAACGTGAATGAGCATGCGAAGTGTTAAGAGGAAAGGCTTGATTGACTTACGTTCCAGTGACTCTGTAACCTCCATCGACTTTCTTAGCAAAGCACTTCAAGCCTGCAACATCGCTTCCAGCGAATGCTTCAGTGATGGCAAGAGCGCAAAGTTTCTTTCCAGCGAAGACCTCGGCGACAATTTTGTCCCGAATAGCAGGCTTTCCGAAGTTCATGATAGGAGGAAGGCCTGCATAGTCCTGTTACATTGTGATACCCATATTTCAAGCATTTATACACACCAATGTAGGTTCCACCACCCATTCCATCGTTATATCCACGAGCGTGAATACGAGAAATCTCTTCGCCCATGATGAGTTCATGGAAGTAATCGAACTGAAGTATGTTGTCAAACTCGGGTTTGCGAAAAGTCTATTCAGATGTCCTACCTCCTCGGGCTTGACGATGCCACCCATGAGCTCAAGGCCCTTCAAATGACGACCGGGACCCAGACGCATAGCAATGATGTTAAGCTTAGCCATCTCGTCAAAGACCTTCTGCGATGGCCTCTTTCCATCCTCTTCACGAGCCCTGGCGTCAGGCAGGATAACTTCCTCAACAAACTTGCGGAAAGCAGCTTGGAATTTACGATGATGCTACGAAGGGTTATTGATCAGGCACACATTCGTGCAAAGGGTGTTTATAGCACTTACATCCTTGTAGTAGGGGCTGTGGTATCCTGGGGTCAACCAGGTAGGCTCCGCATAGGGGACTCTGCTTAGCTCGCCAGGGGCAGGAGGAACAACGAGTTGCTTCTGGCCTTCAATCGTTCCGATGATAAGGCGAGAGAACTGAGGTCTCTGAAGGACCTCATAACGATGAAGGCTGAAGAATGCCTCGGTGGCGTCTTTGCCAGCTAGATGTTATATGTTGTGAGACTATTTCTGCCTGAGGGATGCTATATGAGACACGAACCAACTTCATCGTCTAGCAAAACAGCAAGACCGCCAGGATGCATGGCCGCGAACCTTGAAAGGTCATAGACGTTGGAATCGACAACGATCCACTAGTAGGTTTGTGGCTAGAGTATGAGCGAGGTCTTCATTTATCAAAGCAAAACCTTACGCACCAGATCGCCCTCCTTGTTGTGTTTGGCAACATCGTCGAGAGTGAAGGTTTTAGCGGCCATTTTGTAAAGTGTGGAGAAGAAAGGTGGAGAAAAAGGAGGTTGTGGTTGTGGTGTGTTATATGAGGCTGTAACAGCAACCTCCGACAATTTAGGTTCCCGGTAATTGCAAGGTAATCATTGGCCAATCTGGGAGACTGTTATCACATGCAGCCCACTCATACCACCGATTGCTACCGACTACCGACTTGGGTACACAAGCAATTTCGAATTCGTTTTGCAGACAAGTCTTACAGAATTTAATCCAACCAACATCCTGATGCCTGAATTCTGAGGGCTGAGTAGCGGTGTCAGCATTTCGAAGCGACGACGATTCTTTAATTTTGATCCGTCGACGCGTAACGGCTAAACATGACCAGAAGCTGTCTTCTGAAAATAGAACTGCTTAGGACTAATACGACGAATCAATCATTCCTATTTATCTTGTACATAGAGCATTGGATCACAAGAACACAAGTGCTGCTTCAGAAGCAGACAAACTAACAAGGCTGCTAGACTGGACTTCCTCTACCATCCTTCCCACAGGTAACCCACTGGCAAACGTCTGTCCTGCCCAAGTCGTCAAATTACCGAGCTTCACATCCGCACCAGGCGCTTGAAGGCGTCGGATCCTAATTGGATCGCTTGTTCTTGACCTGAACGCTGAAATGTCAAAAGTCGATACGGGACGTTGTCCAGCTTGAGTCTGGTTGAATATCTCCAAGTTGAGAAGGGCCAATTTCGTAGGACTGGAGCGAGCACTGGGAAGGGAAGTGTCCCAGAATCCATAAGCCACCAGCTGTCCTGCTGATGTATCACCCAAAGCTGTGGTTATACTGGAACCATTTGCTTGCCTGCCGGGGTACAAGTTGGATATATGAAGGGTTTTGGAGTGCCCGAGTGCCTCTGCAATGAAAAGGTATGCGCTGTATGATGGGAACACTTGGATACCACCATTTTGATTTTGTACGGGATACCAAAGGTCGTAAAAGCTCAAACCTTAATCAACCGCATAGTGAAACGTACTATTTGCGTTCAAAAAAAGTGTTGCACTCACCACCGTGGTTAAGCTGGGTCGAACTTTGTAGAGCAAGGGGCCCGCCTTGATGAATGTACATCCTGAGCAAGATGATGAGCACCTATAAAATTCCAAAGCGACCACTATTTTATGTACCTTGAGACATTCAATGAGGCACCATAAAGCGTGGTATCGAGCTGTTCGAGCGCTCAGGTTACTATCCCACCAAATCCAAGTCTATAAACGTCATACCAGCCAAAGAGCTTGTCCAAAAGTGTTGCTAACGCCATTTTTGCCAGAGCAAGACACGGAATTATACTCCCCTGTATGACAGTCGTCAGTACCAGCCATTTTAAAAGCTTAACGCGACAGACCAATGACAAAGCCGTGATCCCCTAGTTGTGAACGAGCTGACTTGATGCGGGGTTGCCATAAGTCAAGGTACCTGTAAGTTTCTAAACTATGCTCAAGCGGATCCATTGTTAAAGGGGAAACCTACTCAGCTAGACGCGTATGATTGACCTTGAGCGACATTAGTTGGGAATAACCAAGTAGAGAAACCAGACAGGACGTACGAGGTTGGGTAAGGTGGCTACGGCGATTCTGGGCGGGTCGCAGACCTATTGAAAGTTAAGGAGCTGCTTGCCCAAAGAATAAAAAACCGTACGCTATATTGGTAGGTATGTTCACTGCATGATTTTACAATGTTGTCCTTGTTGGCACCAGCTGCTAGAGCACTGATGCAGTCTAATTGTTTTGGTGCTTGAGGTGAAGTATAAGGCCAAAGGGGATCTTCAGCGGTTGCTGCAATCTGGAAGAGGGGTGATTTTACGCCAAGGCTTCGAGAGATGTTCGTTGCCCAAGTCTAGATAGGAGTGAGCAAGTTCGCAAAGACTGCAGACAATATGGCATACACCCCAAATGTTGGTATAGTTCTGTGGAGTAAAGGCAAGATAGTGATCGGGTTCATTTCCAACTGTTTTTTGAGCAGAATGGAACACATGAAAACTTGTTATAGGGCGAATAACCAGACTACGAACTTTCCATGGCAAACAACTGGTTCTTCGGGGCTAGTGCATCATATGTAGCTCGAGCCATGTTGAGGGCGCCATCGTAGTCAAGGTCGCGAAGATCCTACATACATATGTATTTTCAGCCTGATTTTTGGCGGACGCAAGGGACCTTTTACTCACAAGGTTCATTGTAATCTGTGTTCCTTCAGGAAGCAAACCAATACTCTCCCAGAAATTGGGACCTATAGTCGTATTGCGAAGTGCTCCTGTGGCATCAATGAAATTGACCAAAGATTCCTTCTGGTTGGGCCGCCAGTAAGTAGAGTCTGCTGTTATTCCCCCAATCCGTATTTCTGCAGGAACGCCGGTTCGAGCTCTGAGGTTCTCTAATAAATCAAGAGAAAGTCGATTGGGAGCACTAGCATTGCCGATAAACTCTTCAAAAAATGCGGTTTCTATGCTAAAACTCCCCAGTGCAGGGTGTAATGCATGAGACGCATCTGCCGGTATGGTAGGAGGACCAGAGAGCTTAATTGTAGTGGACAGAGACCTGACCAAAGGTAGCAAGAACAACAATGTCGACAGGGATTTCAAGGGCATCTTGGAGTCGAAATTTCATCTCTTTCTAATCCTATTGCTCTCCTTATAGAGCCTTCATCGCTGGCCCTCAGTTGCGTCACCAGACCTTTGTACACACAGACTAGGGTACGGTTAATAAGTCGGATGTTAATAACATGTGTAAAT
>NHTK01005924.1:0-27631 GCA_002938355.1 Panaeolus cyanescens | reverse complement strand
GTGGGGGATGGTGAAGGGATGGTGAAGGGGATGATGGATGGGTGGAAGGAAGGAAGGAGAGAAGAGAAGAGACGTACATTCCGAAATCAGCAATAACGATATCACTATCCTCATCTTCGGTGCGGTACAGGATATTTTCAGGTCTTTTTGGTTTTATTTTGTTTTTGGCGCGTAGAATCGTCAAGTGAGGAGTGGTGAAATGATGTTCCAAGTCATCCAGAAGTGGCAGAGAGCCGTTCAAGGGTTGGTCAAAGCCGCAAAGTCGCAAGGTCGAAAGAGTCGGTCAAGGTCGCAAGAGAGAGCCGTTCAAAGTCGCGAGAGTCGTTAGCAAAAACGCGTAAAAGTCGCCAGAAAAGTCGAAAGAAAAACACAACAAATATTAGCATCAGCTTCCCCATCCCAATTTCTTTTAAAAAGCGAGAGAGAGGATACGCACTTGAGATCCCGATGCACGATATCATGATCATGGAGGTATGATACGCCGCTTAATGTTGATCTACATAGGGTTGAGGAGAGGTTAGGTTAGTCGGTAAGAAAAGTAACAAGGGAGTGAATTAAAAAAAGATGAGATGAACCGTTGAAAAAGAAATAAAACCCGCGAAAACCACAAAAACCCCTAAAAACTAAAAACCGAAAACCACCACCTAAAACACAAAAACGCCATGTTATTTTTAACCCCCGCGTTACTTATCCACCCACCCAACCCAACCCATCCAATCAATCCAACCAACCCAACCAACCCATCACGCACGCAACGCAACACGTCCCATCCCATCACGCACGCAACACAAAGTCACCAACAAAACACCATCACCGACCACATCACCGACACCATCATAAAAATATAATAAGACCCATCATCGGATAAAGATAGGAGAATCCAAAAATAAACGTGAATAGAAAGAACGGAGCATCAAGGCTCCGTGGTTGGCATCAGACATGATGCATGATGCATGTGTCTGGTGTTAGTGATGTGAAAGGATGATGCATGACGTTGGTGTGAGATGCATGGTGAGGAATCGGAAAGGAGAAGAGAGAACAGGGCAGGCGGGTGGGATGTGGATGGTGGGGATAAAAAATGTAGTAAAATCGTTGAAAAATGACAACGACAATGACAATGATAGCATCGCCGTCAACGATACAATCCACCCAACTCGCCCCTTCAACCTCTCCCAACAGAGAAAAAACCATCTTCAAAACCACCTCCAAACCACAACTCCCAAACACAAAACATAAAACCACAAAAATCCAAAACCCACCTCACAACAACAACCGCATCCTGCTCCGTAAACTTTCCCTTCTTCAATATCCTATCAAACAACTCGCCGCCTACGGCGAGTTCAAATGATAAAAAGTATTTGGTACGGGATTCGAACCATTCGTAGAATTTGACCTGGGGGGTGTTGGTGTTATTATCAGTATGGGTTGAAACTTGAATGAGGAGGGAAGGTGATAACAGTAAAGAAATAGGATAGCGATGAATGAATGAGAAGTGCTAGTGAGAAGGAGGTGTATGGGAATGAAAAGCCCTCATCCACACATCGTATCACCGACAGGCTAAATAGGTGTTCTGAGCAATCACATCGCCAACCCCACACTCCACATCACTCGGGTAATCAGCAACAGTAATCCTCAACAAGGGCGAAAGCGAAAAGAGAAGAAATAAAGCAAGACAGACGACGACGACGGAATAAAATGAAATAAAAAATAAAAAATAACAAACCAACGCACTATATTCTTATGATTCAACCCCTTCAACACCTCCATCTCACTCCACACACTCGCTTCGTTACCCTTGACTTTTTTCTTCGATATCAACTTTAACGCAACTTCCTTGTCGATGCCGCTGTAGCCGCTCACACCACTTGCCCCTCCTCCCCCTCCTGCTCCTCCTGCCCCTCCCGCTGCTCCACCAACACCAGCAGCACCAGTACTGAGACTCCCACCACTGAGACTCCCATTACTACTATGCCTAGACGCACTAGGCGCAGGCGACACAGGCCTCGACGACGCCGGCGAGCCTTTATTCCCCTTCCCACCAATGCCCATTCCTACTCCGCTAAGAGACAACAACGACCCCTTTGATTTAGATAGCGCCGACGGGGTGTACGTATCCGCGCCTGCTGACGCACCGTTCTCGGCGATACTGACTTGGTCGAGGGGGACGTGCCATGTTGCGCGCTGTGGGTGTGAGGTGAGTTTGTGGTTTGAGTGAGGGAGAGAGAAAGAGAAGAGGTATGGGGAGAGGAGAAGAAAAGAGGTGAGGTGAAGAGAAGAGAAGAGGTGAGGTGGGGAGGTGGGGAGAGTGTCAATGACGCGTTTCCATCCCTTCTTCCATCATTTCCACCCTTTTCTCTCATAACATCAAAAAGAATGAAATAATGAAACAACAACGCACCATAACCTTCCCAAAAGTCCCCTTTCCCAACTCTCCATGGATATCATAATACTTCTTCTTTGCGAAACTGGGCGGTTGGGGGAGGAGTGTTTCAGATAGGTTTTTCATCATTTTGATTGTTGTTTATGGGTTTGAGGTTGGGGGTTTTGGTTGAGGGTTTTTGAGGGTTTTTGGAGGACTGGGGGTTTTGGTTTGTGGGTTATTGGTTGGAATTGGGTTAGAGGTTTAAATTGGAGTTGATTGGGTTAAAGATATAAATTTAGTGTGTAGGGTGGAGGTCGAAGTTTGGAGTCGGAAGCTTCAACTTGGGTCTTGAATTCGCTTCGCAGGTTTGGAGTATCGTCTATGTATATCGTCGTTGCGAGTCGGAGTCGGCGTTATAAATGTATGTGAAGACAAGACTATGTAAGTGCGTTGGTATCGGCGGTTTGTGTTTGTGTTATCGGTTGAATGTCAATGTGTTTTGGTTATCGGTTGAATGCCAAAGCGGTTTTGGTGTTTTGGGAGATATAGTAAGCCTGGACCTGTGAACGTTGGACTTGAATTACACAATGAAGAGGGTTTCAGAGATTTACCTCGCCAGATGCAGTCAACAAGTAACGGCCAACGAGCAAGGACTAACGAGCAATGATAAGTTACAGTGCGACAGCTGCAGTGCGTGAGTGGAGCAGTCAATAACGATGACGATGATAATAACAGTGCTATCAGCAGTTACAGTCAGCACGAAAAGACGACAATGGGAAAGGCGGTGAGTGGGTGATGGTGAGTGTTCACTGTTGACGTGAGGTATGTCAACGGTATTGTATGCGGTATGTCGTTGATATGATAGAGAGTCGAGGCGATATGGTAAGCGTCAGGCGTCAAGCGTCCGCGTCAGGCGGTAAGCAGATCAAAGTGAACGTTGAATATCAAGAGCGCGCAAGACGTGAACAACAAAGTAAAACGAAAACCTGAAATTCAATCTGTCATCTGCAACGCAACGCAACGCAATGGAATGGGTAACAGTTTCCGCTGTTGTCAATTGAATTGATGCGTGACACTGGGCCCATCGCAATGCCCAATGACAATCGCTCCTTTCGTCGAGGCTGTGCGCTCCGCAGGACATTCTATCATGTCATCGTGATGAGATAAGATTCCGGCTAATTATAAATGCACATCGTAAAATTAAATAATAATAATAATAAATGATTCAGGTTAGTTACCGGTTCAGGCATAGCAGAAATAGGGGCTCGCATCTTGGTTTGAATTTCAATCACAAAAAAAACGATGACGACGATGATGACGAGCGCTAAATTGAGATCATTTGTAGACGCTTAATCTTACAAGCTACCGAACATCAACATCAACCCTAGGCATAAATCGCGTCAACTCCCACTACTGCTTCGAATTCGATTCTCGAGCGAAGCGAAGCGATTTACCTCGATTAACGAAGCATAGCATGTAGGAAGCGTTGTTGATCATTCATTCATCACTTCGTTAATCGTCAACCGTGGATCGTCAATCGAATCGTTGATCATCTTTAATTACTTACTTACTAGTCTCTATATCCACTCCGAGTATGATTTCGAATCGAGTCGAGTCGAGTCGACTGCATCCCCCTCCCACGACATTAAAATCAATACCGAAGCTAGCACTGAAAATAACAACTACTGACACTTGCAAGACTCAATTCATACACGTCTTCACCTTCATCCCCCACCATTCCTGATGTCAATTTCAATTTTTCAAGCCTCTCCACAACTACTCAAGCTCCCACGCTACCGTCAACACCCACTGGCATACTAGTACTCAACCTCGCGACAGTGGCAATGAATAACTTCAATTTCAAATTGTACAAATACAACGTGAGGTAGACAAGTAAGACTCTGCGACAAGCCTACAGTGCACCTATCACCGGCATATGTAACTCCTAGTACTCTCCTCCTACGCTTCCTTTTAGGGATATGTACCAGTAGCTATAGACCGTAACCAATTTATTGCAGCCTGCAAACGCAAACGCACGTATCAGCTTCAACCAAAAAAAAACAAAACCAAAACCAATCAATTTTTTTTATAAAAAACTCACCCAGCAGCAGAAATCGTAAGATCCGTAATACTCTGCGGTTGAACAGACGACGACAACCCACAAACGCTATCAAGAAGGCCACGACCGACCAACATCGACACGTTCTCAGAGCGAGGAGCGGGGAATTCAAAGGCCTCGTCGACGAGGTCACGTTTAGAGGTAACGGTGAAGCAGCGCTATAAAACAGAACAAAAAACAACATATAAGCGTAAGAAAAAACGAAACAGAGGATATAAAGAGTGTGTGTGAGAGAGAGAGAAAGAGAGAGACGTACGGTGTAGAGATCCCATCGCTTGTTATACAAAGGCCACACCTTGCTGGGATTGAAAAGCCCAAAGAAGTTGGCATTCGCACCGACATTAGCGCTGAACGCGGCATCGAGATCAATGCATCCAGAAGCACCAGCGCTAACAGCGCGCGCCTCACGGTTGAAATAATAATCCCCAAGCGCATTCGCACCACGACGCACAACGCGCGAATCCTGAACTTCATTGAGCGAATCGCCAACAGGCTTGATGATAGCAGTGGGGTAAACGGGGTATTTGATACCCGTAGCGATGGGGTAGGTGATGACGGGGCTGGCGATAGCGGTGACGACGGGGTAGGTGGCGATGGGGCTGGCGATGGCGGTTCCGAGGACCTCAGTGCGGATGGGGGCGATGGCGGTGTAGTAGTTGGCGTTGGCGTTGAATTGGAGGTTGAGGTATGCTGCTCCGTCGAGGTCGAGGTTGACGGATGCGGACACGGAGCCTCCGAAGGCTTTGAGGCCGACAGCGACAGTGGGGCGGATGTGTGCCTCGACAGTGCCGGTAGCATCGACATTGGCCGCGGCGGAGAGTTTGAAGGCTACATACAAGAGTAATGTGGTTAGGGATTTTGTGGTTCGAGTGATGCCAGTGATGACTTACGGGTGTCAGAGATGGCGTATTTGCCGGATTGACTGGTGACGGGGAATGTGTATTCGACATTGTCAATCTTGTAGTTGACGCCGACGGTAGCGACGAGGTTGACAGCCAGCATAGCCTGGATCTGGGCGTTGATAGCGAGAGTAGGGCCGAGGGAGAAGATTCTGAAAGCCCAGAGGTCAGCTCAACATTGTCAAAGATGTTACGAGCCATTATGCAGATGAAACGTACCCTGGGAAGTTGATTCCAGCGATGGCAACCTCGAAGAGCTTGATCTTTCCAGAATCAACCTGTCCGTTGAAGCCAGCAGTAAGAGTGACCGATCCTCCTAGGTCAGCAGAAAGGGCTATATCAAAGCGAGTTAGTTGTCCGGCTTGAAAGGGGTATAATATTGTAGGGCGGTACACGTACATGAGTAAAGGACGAATTTCTTGACTTTGGGTGGAAGAATGGTTCCGCTGGCAGCGTATCCAACAGCGACAGCGGCCTGGGCGTGGGCGGCGATATCGACCCTGACGCGGGCGGCAAAGGCAGAGTTGGGGCATGTCCTAGTTTCGTCGACTGGAGTCCAGCTCTTGTTGATGTCGATGATAGGGATGTTCTTGGAACCTCCAATACTCCAGCGCTTTTGAAGCTGGGAGATGCCTAGTAGTAACAATACATGAGCAATCTGGTGGGGACGTGTTTTGGTTCGATCAACTTACTATCAGCGGAACGATCGAAGAGTTCCCTGTGGACGAGCTCGTAGTCGACGTCCCTGCGTTCGACAGGGATAGGGATATCACCAGCAGCTCCTGGGATGTTGGCACCCTGCATGGTGAACTGGACTTCGTACTCTGGCAAGGGATCAGTGCTGGTTCGGCTGTTGCTTGGAGCATCGAATGATGGAGTGAAGTGCAGCGATTGAACGGTGGGCGTCGTTCCATCCCTACGAACGAGGCTGCTTGGTACAGACTGATCATCCGAGTCGGCAAAGTTGGAGATCAGGGCGAAAGCGCCTTTACCGCACTGTTGTGATCATATTAGCTTGTAGAAATGGATTTATGCATCTTCAAGAGACTTACGTTCTCGGGGAGACGAGCGAGCTTTCCAGCTGGGCCGGCTCCAGAGAAGAGATGGAGACAGTCATTGTCTCGATCGGGCATACAGACGAGACGAATATCCTGCTCGAGTTCGTCAGGTGTGCAGCCAAGAATCTCCCATCCACCAGCTGGGGTGATATCTCCGATAGCCTCTGTAGGACCCCACTACATAACAAAATAAATGCTCAGTCGCACGACAATGGCTGGGCTAAAGCAAGGAGAACAGGACACGTACAACTTTGAGTGTACCAGAAGGTCCGTCCTCAGTTTCGGGAAGGTCTGATCAAAAGAGATGGTTCTTAGTGCGGCCATACGAGTGCTTCGACAAGATGCGACTACGTACCATATTCACATTGGCCGTAGAAGCAGGGTTGGCTCCAGTCGTTGTTGGCGACGACCTTGTTGGCAAGGATGGCGACCAAAAGGACGCGCGCGACAGAACCAAGCGACTTGTAAGCCATTGGAAATACAGACGCTGACTGTGGTTGAGAGTTGACTCGGAAACAGTCAAAGGGTGACCATCGTATTTCGTCCCCTATTTATGCCAGGAGTTCTTCGGGATAGTGATTATCTCGCTAAGATAGAGAGGTTGTTGACTTCTTAATTACAGAATGATGCATGAGCTGATGAACCCAGAGTGTTGAAAGAACCATATGAACGATTTTGATAGAAGAGCTGGAGACATAAGCTTGTGTGAGCATGGGGCATAGCTTTTCACTGTGATAACGCAATATCATAGGTTCTGAGCTGTAAATCTGTCCCTCGAGTTGAAAGATATGATGTATTTAGAGGGATCAGCGATGTCATAAAAGGCGAAGAGCTGCAGAGAACGCACGTCGTCCAACTTCTTCATGAAAGATATGATTTAAAGTCATGCGGATGCAGATGATGCGTGACCTTCCTTCGCTTCTTGCCAACTCTTGTTGGGGAATATCAAGCGAGAATTTGCAGCAATAATTCCTGTCTTGGCAAATGACACCCCCAATCAGATACCTGACGCCACTGTGCTGCATGAACAACTCGCTGTTCAAATGTTATCAATTATTTGTACATTGACGTTTGGATAAAGAAAAGACGTACATCACAGTGCCCAATAATATAACATTAATGTGATCAGCGACTTCTGAGGCAAATGGAGCGCGCTGTAACCTGTTGTCGGCTTTTCAAGTGCTGTTACTAATAGATTTGACAACGTGATAACAATGAAGCGTTTCATTAGTGAGAAAGCAACCCTGAAGAGTAGTTTAAACGATTATTAAACGTGCGCATCATACTTGGACGTCGGCAAGAACTGAGCAGCATGAGCTCTGTTGAGCAAATGATAAGCGAGCAACAGACCGCCTAATAGTAATGGTTCAGAAGCGTCCCCTTGGTCACATTTAAGTAGGTTTAAGTATGTATGTAAATCTTTGTGGCGGAGACTAGGCAGGTCCCAGGGCAAGCATCCAATGATACGAGAAGGCAACGTGAACGTGGCTGAGCCCTAGTCTGAGCCTTGAGGTTTGCATGTGTGAAACTGCGGATTCCTGCAACTTTCCAGCTCCAGATGGTCCAGATTCATATGAAGAAAGGCATTACTCTCAGAAAGAACCAAAGCCATGAAAAATTGTGCGTCCATTGGCAAGAGTCGAGATGGCAGAAACAGTGGTGATGGTGTTGGAGTTTATGAACATTGACAAGCAGGGGTAAATTTTCTGGCCAGCTCGCTTTCTCATCTGCATCAACGGATCACAAGATTTTGATCCGGCACATATCTCCCGAGGCCGTCTTCAACAGAGCGTTGGAATTTTGCTCAAATGTCTTCCAACCTCTGGTAAGCTCAATTAGCGAAGTCCGTAAGGTCAACTGAGGATCGTCTTTTGACTCGTGAAGTATAGAAGCATAGATTCGGTTTACAGATATGTTCGAATTCGTATTCCAACAATCGCAAATTACATGATGGTACACTCGATTTTAACTTTTTCATTGACCTACGCGCTGGGGAAGAGCTCAGGCACTTGCTGTCTGAGAACTTCGGTTTTGGTGGGCAACATTGGTTTAGCGTATTCCAGAGTTGCCTTCCATGATGGGCGCTCCTCGAGCTCGTGGAACCAACTAAAATTTATATGTGCTGATAAGTTCTGTGTTTAAAAATACGAAGTTGAACAAGCCGTACCGAGAGACATTGGGATATTTATCCATGAGATCACTTCCAGTCCACCCAATAAGCATGCCGTAGGGTAAGTGGAAAAGGTCTGCAAGAGTCAAAACCTATTGTTGAAATGGGATCAATAAGAAAAGTTTGACGTTTCTGATATGATATGATCCCAGAGATTAGATTACTCACATCTCCAGCGATATACTTCTGCTTTGAGAGGATCTTGTCATAGACGGCCAACTTCGTATCGAGCTCAGCAATGTTCTGCTTGTATACCTCACTATTGCAAGGCAGCTTGAAGTACAATCTGAATATGATTCTATTATTCATTGATTCGACGGCATGCCAGAGAATATGACATACGGTTTATAGATGCTTTCCCGGACGGCGGCAAGGGCGGGAGTATAGAAGTGGTGCGCTTCGGCGTAGGCCATTTGCTGGAATCGAGCAAGACCTTGGAGGTCAGTAGGGAGAAGGCTGTTTCCGCTCTTGGGATATTTTGCTTCGATATACTGGCAAATTGCACGGCTTTCATAGAGAATAAAACCATCATCATCCTATTGACATTGTCAATATCAAAGTCAGGCCTAGGGACGTTGCGCATGCGTAGGCGGGTTAACATAGACGTACGATATATGGGACTTGACCGAAGGGTTGCTTCTCGAGGTACGCAGGGGACTTGTGCTCAGCGGTTCCAACCATGTCTACCAAGACCACTTCGAAAGGGATCTCTTTCTCCTTCAAGATGCAGTAGACGAGCTGCGTGCAGGCAGTCATCAAGCCGTAGAGTTTCAGAACCATGATCGTAAGGTGATAGTAAAAGTGGGGATAAGATGCGTTCGCGGACTGACGAAGTGGATATGACTTTGGCTGGGCTTTATACTCGGAGGACTGTCTGAATTCCAAGGAATTTGTTCTGTTCTCACCCAAGGGAGCTGTGTGCGTCGACGAATGGCATTTGATCTGAGTTAATGCATCCTCATCACTCTTCTAAGCCGAGTTAGATCTAGTTCCTTATCAACAGACCCTGTTTTATCTTCAGCGATTGTTTAACCAACCCCTTCCAGTAACTAATAGTGCAGGAAGATGGTCATTTCGTCGACTGGCACCCTTCATGATATCATGTGTCTGCTTTTACATTAAAAGCCAGCTTTGACTTCGACTTGATGGTTACGATTCCCTTTTGACAGGACATGACAGAAATATATTACGGGAGGGATAAAATCGGCCATGTGAGCGTTATTTTGACGCGAGGCGCTCGGGGAGCGGTCAGGAGAGGCTGATGACCGACAAGGGATGAAAGTATTTTTGTATTCATGCTACGAGGGACTCGTGCTCTTCCAAGCTTAAGGCTACTAATTTCAATGAAAGCCTCGATAGTATTCCGTTAATTCAAGGCATGAGTGGAATAATTTAATACAGCTTGGCAGAGCTGAGTCTGTACTTGAAGATCTCATGATCATAAGAGAGATCAGTCCACTTGTATTCTGTTCCTTTCAAGATCCTGTAGAGGCCCAGAAATTGCAAGCTAACACGGCACCGTGGCCGAGGACGGCTCGGGAATAAATCGAGGGTCGAACTAATTCCTCAAAGGAACTCGATGATTCGAGTTCCTATCATCCCAGGCTTTATCGACGACATTACAATCCATCTCCGCCTTATCCCAACTTGTTCTTACATTGTCGGGCATCGGTCGAGAGGAACGACATCATTGTTCGACTCCGAAATATCTGCGAGTTCCCATCCTTTTGTTTTCAAAGTGCTTCAGCACCCACAAACTGTGCTAAGCTGTCTATCTTTAACAGATGGCTGCCAGTGGAGCTTGCCATATGTGACGAGCCACCGATAAACAAAAATAGGCACCTCTCTTGTTCTTCATCCGTCATGTATCAATAGTGACAAGAGCCTTTGTTATCGATAGACTGCCAACAAAATTCCAACTCTCGTTACTTAATCTGAAAACCTCTCTCCCGCCTTAGGCCTCTAAGCACCCATTTTTCAGTGTCCTACAATGCCTTCCTTGCAGCAATCGGTTTCGTATATATAGTCGCATTGCAGCAGGTAGAAGTCTTTGATTTGAACATTGAAGGTGTGGTGCTTCCTTGAGGGCTGGTCTGTGAAGTTTCTCATAGCCGTGCAGATGCGAGGGCTGCTGACCGACGCGTTGCGCACTGGCCAGTGATTAACACCGGTACCTTGAGACTACTAGATGAATATGTGAACGAATTCGAAATTTACAGTAAGTGGACTCGTCGTATTACAATTTTAGGGTAGTCTGACTGAGACAAGATCATGACACATTCCATCTACATGAACTGACGATGTCAAGATGACATTCAGCTAGCTGCCAGTGGACTGGCTCGGAATCCGGAAGCATGCCCCAATGGCATGTTGTCGGGCACCTATCGCCTTTGGTTTGAAGTTATGACTACAATTGAGGCTTCAGAGTGGACTAAATCACTGTATTCATAATAAAACCATAACGTCGTGAGCGATCAAGCCATTTAAAATGATATGCCCTTGAAGGAGCACAAGTCCAAAACGTTGATAAGCATCTCTTCTCAAGGAATATGTACATCGGCTTGATGCTAGACGAGAGTACATGCCTGAGAATTCTGAAAATTTACTCAGAAAACGATGCTTATCACTGAATGGCGGATTTGGGCCGTGCACTCAAATTCCAGAATGCCCATTGCTGATATTGATTCTAATTTATGAGCGCGACCGCGTTATTTACAGTCCACGTGATGTTGTTTGGCAACGACTTTGACTTGATTTGAAAGTCCGACGGTGGGCACATCTGAAGGCTAAGCGTTGTTCTGGTTACTGCAATTATCGATACAATGGAGTCTCTTCTGGTCTAATCTATCACGACAAGCTTAAACTGGACACTGGGATCTATTTTACTGGGACATTTATAGAACACTTTGCACCATGCTGCACGGAGCGAAGTTAAGGTCACCAGACTCGTTCCGAAACAGAGCTTTTTCGGAGAAGTAGGACCACTCTGCCATCATTGTGCAGCTAACATCTAATATTGGACGTATTCAAGCCGCCGTTTGAGACCGGCCCTCCTAGAAATTTACACCCAGGCAATGGAAAAAAGTCCATACACATCGGACTGGTGCCTCTCATGTGGTATTTGAGAATGGAAGATGTTTCGGCTCAGCTGCTCCAGAGAAAACCGTTTATTTTTTCGGCCTTGACAGAAAGGTATAAAAGGCACCATGAACTTGCTACAACTCCCCAAGCTCACCCAGAATTTGCCTTACGATGCGCTTCTTCTATACTGCTCTGCTTCTTGCACCCTTTACCTTCACTTGGGCACTTCCTGGGTCCTCAGGTATTTGAATTGTTTAATACTTTGCTTCATGGTTGAATTAACGTTATTGGACAGAACGCGCTATTTGCGATGTAGATAACGCTACCGACAGGTCCCAGTCCATATGGATTGGGAAGAACAAGAATGTGGAAGTTTACACCGTTTCTTGTCCAACTGCCACCCAGAAGGACACCCGTGATTTTGGTGTTTTAAGTCCTCGCCAAACCTCTACTCCGGCAAACGTGTGTGGTGCACAATGTAGGCCTTCATCTGACCAAAATTGACGTGTACCAGCAAGGCTAACCGAAAATATTTCACAGGTAACACCAATTGCTTCACTCCATCCGGTGGAGGCCCTGATCCCAACGAGTGTCATGTAATTAGTGATGCATTACTTTTTGAAAGCGAGAACACTGGTAAGCAGCCTCTTATATTCGTCTGCCAGAATGCATGGACGGCAAGATCGGTTTAACCTAATTTATTGTCCCAGGTGCCATATTCCCAATCAACGCAGCTGTAAGAACTAATTGTTGCATTTCCTCCCGACGTGTGGCTCATTCCATTATTTTACAATGCTCTTCCAGCCCAACAACACCGTTGTTATGCAATTCCGTAGCTGCAAGACCTTTTTCCTTAATCAAGCACAGGGTCCTCTAGCCTACTGTCGCAGTGACTGGGTAAGCGCTCATTTCGCTGCTGGGATGCGGTACATCATCACTAAGAATATTCACCCACTAGGCCTCCTTGGTTGACTTCCTTGCCTTCAATTGCCAAGCCACCCAGAACGCTCATGGCGGACTTTGCGTTGCACAGGATGGAAGGTGGTTTGTTCAGTTGAGTTTGAACCCCCTTTCTACCTTCATCGAGCTAACAAAACTTTGGAACAGGGTTCAGCATATTTGATGGATTTATTGGTCCCAGGGCTCTACTTCTTCAACCGGACTCGTTAGATACTCGCCTCTCACATAGTTACGCGTCAGAATGCTGATTTGGACATTTATCCCTCAATGTAAACATATTTTGCGTAACTCCGTTTTGTATCGGGCTTTCTTGCATCATGTCGTATGATTTTCAACCAGTCGCACCATAAATTAACGCGACTTGGACGCGACCGCGTTGTTTGTTCAAGTCGTGACCAATATTTGTTCCTCAGACCAAAAGCAACCCAAAGTCATCTTGTCTTCGTTCTACAACGTTCAACGTTCATTGCTCAATAGTCAAGCAGCTATATTTTAACTCCTGTTGTTATGCATCTGTGCTTATGATTTGTTCTAAGATTCCATATGATACACCATGGCCATGGAGCAGGACTGATACGCGTCGGGCAGCTGAACTGCGGCACAGTTCTTCAACTTCTTGCAATCTCCGAGTCACAAACAGAACAGCATCTGCACTTTTCATCATCGTCTATCCACCAGGAATCTATGCTCCAGGGCTATGCCATCCTACCTAGAGTGTCTTGATTCCTCGTGATATCACCGTGCAATAGACTTTCTGTATCACCAGACCTGGGCAAAAATAGGAAGCTTTCGGGGTAAGTCATCCGCGTTACTTCTTATGCACAAGGTAGCTCTAATATTAGTTGATGTTAGGTCTTTTGAAGAGTTCTCTCTGCCCTCCTATCCGCAGCTACACGAAATATGGATCACTGCCTCCCATTTCAATCGGAACTTCTACTTTGCTTACCGGACGGAAATATGGAAGACCATCGCTCCCGCCATATGCTCACAGTTTTTGATATGATTCGAGGGACTTCTTGACGATCCAGTATAAATTCGACCTTCTTTGAGACCCATCTTTCAACCTTTAACCTCCAGTCATCTTACGGTTGTACGAGATGCGTCTGAATTTGATCAACCTTGTCCCCCTGCTTTTAGCATCTGCGCAGGTGCTGTCGAGCCCAGCTGGTAATATTTCATCTCATCCTGTCGATCTATTTCTCATTTCGGTGCTTTCCAGAGAATGGGTTCTGTGATGTCAATAATGCTGCTTCCCGATCCAAGTCCAGTTGGATTGGCAAGGACAAGAATGTGGAGGTGTACACGGTTTCTTGCCCCACTTCTCGTCAGGATGATGGCCAGGAGTTACAACGATTGACCCCCCGGCAGACCCCAACCAACGTTTGTGGTGCACAATGTGAGCCCGATCCACGAATGACGATGCAGTTTGACATTCGCGGAATAAGTAAGTATGACGGTACTGACCTGAGTTTCAATTTGATCTAGGTAACACCAACTGCTTTACACCATCAGGCGGAGGACCTGATCCAAATGAGTGCAATGTTATTGGAGATGCACTCCGCTATGCGAGTGAGAACACAGGTTAGCGTGCTCCGTTTTGTCGTGGTATAACTTCTTTTACAAATTATGATCCTCATTGCCTGCAGGTGCAATTTTCCCAATTGGCCTCTCCGTGAGTATACCTTTTTTCCGAATATCTCGAGTTGGATTAAATCCGACTCAACGGAAATCATTAGCCCAATAATACAATTGTTATGCAATACCGCACTTGCAAGACCTTTTTCCTAAACCAGGACCTCGGCCCTTTAGCGTACTGCCGCACGGACTGGGTGAGCACTTTTTTTCTGCTTGAGCTATTACCGCGTCGGTGGGTATGTTATACTCACTGGGCCCTTGCAGGCTGCTCTAATCGACTGGCTGGCTTTTAATTGTCAAGCCACTCAGAATGCCCATGGAGGGAACTGTGTCGCAAAGGATCAACGTTGGTTTGTTCAGTTGAGTGATCTCAATTCACAATCTCATCTAACATTGAACTCATGATTTCATTCTCAATTTCTTCCCTAAATCTGATCATGATAATGAATGATCTCAGAGTTCAGCACGTTTGAGCGGTCATTTGTATCACCCTTTCGGTATCAACAGTTTGGATCTCTGGGTGTTACATAGATTGGCCAGACAGGACCCTACATGATAGTTCCTAGTCAAACACTTCGGACTTTTTTTGGACTTAATGGACTTTATCTCATTTCATCACATCGAGCTTCACATGAAGCCTCGGTTTTTATTGAGGGTACACTTGTCAGTACAAAACGCGTATCGGCGCACAATTACAGGTCGACCTTGATCGTTAATAGCCCCGCTACCGAGAAATTCCGCCGGCGTCCACGTCATTTCCACGAGACCGTGGAGGGCTTGTTCAGATCAATGCTCAACGCAGATACCACGACCTTTTGCTGTTGTGGGAAATAAGACAGGGTGCCACTCTTGTTGCCGTTGATCAGCAGGGTCTTTGGCTTGGTTTCAACCCCCAAAATCGTCACTTCCTTCAGCTTTTGGGCGACATTGAATTGGCCTGAGGAACTGATTCTCAATTGCTGGTTTTTCACAGAAAATGTAACCACGCGGTTAGGCCCAGGGGGATTGGAAATGCCATCATCGAGATATGCTGTGCCAAAGGCATGACCGCTTGAGGATTGGGAGACCAGCAGCGAAAAAGGTCCTTGGCGTGTTTCTTCGATAGTATATGCCGGAGCCGCATGCATGAGTATTGCTGAAGAATCGCGGATATGGACGTTGATGTGTCCCAGTGGCGCTTCCAATGTCGTCGCTTGTCCTGGAGAGAATTTTACGACATCATGGGTATACCAGTCCCTCCAGATGACGCTGCCTCTTCCAGGGAATACTCCTACAAAAACGGAAAAGCTAAGCCTTTGCACGTAACACAAGAAATGATCTCAAGAGAAATTACCTGATACAGTCGTAACGTTGGGCGCTAGCACGGGTGTGACGAGGATATCTGATCCGACGAGGAATTGGGTATCAACGGCAAATAATTCGGGTTCATTGGGAAACTCGTAGAATAACGCCCTGACTGGAGGTGTTCCCTTGGTTGATGAATTGGCAAAGAGGGTATACTAGAAAAAATCATAATAATAAGTAATCCAATATGTGCAGTGTAAAGGAAACTATTCTTACCCAGTAAGGTAGTAATGAATACCGTATAGCAATAGCGGTCCTTGATGCATTTGCTACACTGTCCCATCGGTAGGGCTCTTGCGAAATAGCACCTTTGATGTTGTGATTACGGTAGAAGGGGGTAAATGCAGACAGTTGCATCCAACGATTGCAAAGCTCTTCATCAGTGTTACCATCTAGAAAACAAAGTCAAAGTACAGACAAAACCATCGAGGAGGAGGGCAACAAAAGGAGAAGGTCATGTCAAAATCCATCACTGGCATCAGATGAAACAAAGAAACAGACGTACTAAATCCACATGTGTCAGCACCAACAAAAGGAATTTGGAAGAGTTGGAATTGGAGGACACCCTAATCCAGAAAGAGAAACAGGTAAATGGAACGTGCCACCGATAACGAAATAGGTCCTGGTTTTCCCAACGACTTGAAACAGAATTCGAAACTTACGGCGATGTTATACCGAAGGTAGGACCACAAGCTGAAGTTGTCTCCTAGCTGGATTCGTAAACGAGAAGCTGGCCGTCAGAAACCAGTCCTAACACGGGTTATGGGAACGTTGCGTACCCAGTGACCAGTCCACTTCCCGGCGGAGGGAAATGTTGATCGGCTAATCAAGAAGGGACGTTTCTTGGGAAGGATACTCTGAACTGCGAGATGCGTGGCCTTTTCTTCCATCAAGCCCCACAGGTTGTGAACGTCCAATTCGAGTTGACCGTCAGCGTGAGTGGCATTGGTTGCCAACGCGTGGATTGAAAGTCTTCCATTCCCTAATCAGGTTGCATAGTCTGAGTTAACGCCGAATACAAATATTGACTCGGAAAATTCCTACCATTGTGAATAGCGTATGGGGGAGTATTAACGTCGATCCCAGACTGTTTTCCAGCACCGAGCCCACGCTTGCGCAAAGTCAAAGAAGGCGGGTCAAGTTGACATGTGAAGGTACCGTTGACAGTGATGTTACCACTGGGACCAAAGGTTGCAGAGTCATAACTTCGAGGAAATAATTGGTTGTCAGAAAATTGGAGTTGTCAAGGTTTAAAGTTGATTATACCATTCGGGATAGTCTGGAAAGGTTCACGGCTTTACTCAATGAAACAGGCACGCAGAATCGCGATCACGTACCCGTTATCGGATTACCGGGTTCACCAGGTAGAATAAAAGGAACGCTGGTGTTTGTGAGATTCGCTCCGGTACCACTAGTGAACCAAAATTCCTCAGCGTCAGAAACGAGTGACAAGAATCCGCGGAAGACGCCTACGCACCAAGATCCATCACAGAAAGAACTGGCCTCGTTCATATCGAGCCAGATGCCAGAAAATTCGATCCCATGTTGGGTCCAGTTACGGAATGCTTCTGTCCACCACTGCTGCGTATGGTTTTGGAACCAGTCTGGAAAAACCTATCACGGAGAACGATAAGATGCCAGCCCTATGATTGGAAAGAGGAGAAAAACTGGACTAACCGTGTATCCCGGCCAAACTTGTCCAACATACTCACTTCCGTCGGGATTCTTGATAAAGACGTCGCTACAAAACGATCCAGAACAGTTAGTGCACGAAGGAAGGTAAATCGGGTAATCATCCAGAGCAAGGTGCGCTGGTAACAGGGATTTGGCCGTGGATGATCGGCAAACTTACAGCTCAGCTCCTTTGGTGTAGATATCGTACTACAAGAACGAACTAGCGGTTAGCGGTTCAGAACTTTCCGAGGGAGAGTTTAATTTTCCTTTGCTCTCGGCAAGTACCAGAGCTGGAAAAACGAGAGAAGACAGTCACGTACACTGTCGGTTGCATTCACTTGCTTCGCGATCGCCGCGTCGACGATTGGGATGTCTGGTGATGAGTGCCATCAGATCACATGTCCCAGGACGCATAGCCTCGACGAAAAGGGTAGACTCACAGTGCTGGTTGTTTCCGGCCTGTGTGTGTGGTTAGCTTTTTAGAGGTTCTTAATTCTCCACGAGAGGTTAACTCGCCAATTCTCGTATGAATTTTCTCATATCGTCGCCAGGAAAGCTGACAGGGTCTGTCGTGAAATCTCGTACAGCGTGGTACAGATCTATGTCGTTCCACATAACTGTGATATGTCACTAGTATCAGAGGTGCTCTAAGACATGGACAACACATCTGAAGATCCATACCCTCCAGAGGAATATTAGCTTCGCGCATGCTGGTCACCTGGTCGCGGACGTCCGCGAGGTTTTTGTATCCCCACCTGGATCAAACGATAAGAAAACGGGCAGGCAAATGCACTAAAGGAAAACGACAAACCGACACAGATGGAAACCGAATCCCCAGGCAGGTTGCCATGTCGGTAACCCAATCAGTTCGCCGTATTGTTCAATGACTGCGTTCGGAGTGGGGCCAGCGAAAAAATAGAAATCCAGAACACCTCCGATCATACGATACTCGATCAGAGATGTTTTGGAGCCAGGAGGAGTCAAGAGAAGGATATCACCACCAGCAGCACTGGAAACAAGAATAACGGTCAGTGTAATCGTGGATTCATGGAGGATCGGCAGGTTACCTCAAGAGAAAAACGCCATGTGACTGAGAGGTATTCGCCATTGGATCGAAACGATGCTCCAGGTAGATAGGATGAGACCCATACCTATACGCGCAAAAAAATGGAAGGATTTCCGTCAGCATTGTAAACCTCGGAATGTCTTGAGAAATAACGGAAAAAAGACGCAACACGGTCCAATGATGCCGATAATGCTTTAAAAGCACTATACGCGACGGTCCTCGCGTTCAGACCTACTTACAAGTTTTCGTCGACAGGATCGGCAATATCTCTTGCCCACATCGTTTGAATTGTGCCACCTTGAGGTCCGACATTACGACGGAATCCGGAGCTGGCCACGACCTCCCCCAAGCCGTAGACATTGGCATTTAAAGGAAGAGTGGAAGTGAGCTAGGATTATAAATAACGTTATATAGGTGAATCTCAATAAGATAACAGAGGATACGTACCTGAAGATACTGATCCTCAAAAATTAAGGGGAAGCCATTTAGCGCTGTAGAGTTGTCAGAGGGTATGACTGCTGGAATAGGCGTTTCCGGTAGAGATGAAATCCTTGTGTCAAACAAGGGTTCGGCATTCGGGAGAGATCGCCTAGTTATCCAGAATGCAAATGGTGAGGGCTCAAAATTGAAGACCAAGTCAGATGTTCGTTTAAACGATTTCGTTGGCGGCGGAGGCACTTCCACGACAGATTTGGGAATGGTGTACTGTTCGTTACTTGTGTCAAATATGTTGACGTGGAGCCTAAAAGAAAAAAGACCTGGGTCAGCAGAACACAACATTCTGCAGGTCAACGGCTACCTTTCATTTGACTCGTATGTGACCTCGATAGTAAGATCCGCGATATCCTTTCCAAAAGCGTTGCAAGCGGGCCCCACTAAAGTTAAGCGTGCGCTTAACCCGACATTGCTTTCTTTCAGACCAGAAAGCCGATAACCTTCCGCAGGAATTAGGAAATTGTTAGGAAAAATACTGCGTCTCAGCATCTCAGGAATGGACATACCTGAGCATGTGCTAATATCACCACTTGGTGGACCCTCTGCGGAGTTTTGGGCGCGGAAACGGTTTAATGCCGATAATGTGAGCGGATTTTGGTTATGAGCAATAACATCCAAAGGCAGTAAAGAAGACGATAAAATCGCCCATAGCAGACCAAGCGTCCCTTTTCGTAGCATGATAAGGGGTCCAAAGAGGGAGGAAGTGCACAGATGGCGCAAGGTTTTTGTTGTCCCTGTTCTTATAAGACCACATCTCGTAAGAGTCTCACGAATCACCCCTTTCCTGTGCTGGGGCCTACATCAGTAATCAAACGAAGCTGAAGAATCCATGGAAGGCTGAAGCGAGTTGGACACGAGGACTGCTGAGGCGTATTCTGCATTGATTCTGCACCCAATAATCCCTCCAATGACGCGTTTGTTACATTTTCCTTCTCATCAGCGTTCCTTCTTCAAGGCAAAAGATGCTTTATTTTAAGCTTAACCTTATGTACCGCATGGATCGTATTAAGTCCAAGGGTCCAGTGGAATAATCTACATGAATTCTAAACATTTTCGCGAATTTGACGTGAGTAAAAATGTTGGAGAATAAACACGCCTTCATTATCTAACCTTCTCTAATTGATCATGGACTTTTATAAATAGTCTACGATGGGCGATATGACGGATCTTGAGCTGTAAAAAAGTTTTCAAATGCCATCGACGTGGCCGACATTGAGGACTGCTCTGGAGGAAGAAAATTGTCAAGAGTCAAGAGTAGAATGCACACTAGACTGAGATATGACACGAAATGTCACAGTGTGACCCCTCTGCCACTGGTGGGCCGAAACGCGTAAGGCGTGGTAACGTAAGTTGGCGGTGTTACAGTCAGTGTTGAGCTTAATCCTCGTTCTCCAACTTGCACCATAACCACCACCATAATCACCAACTAACTTTTTTTCTTCTCACTTTACGCATTTTTAACCCCATAATGAACAGAAGGAGCAGGCTCGCGATAGAGTCGGAACTCTCAGGAGTGGAAGCGCAACTCGAGACCCTTAGACGACGAGATCTGGACTTTCAGGAAATGTTGGACCATCTATTGCGAATGAAGGAGGAAAACAATCAAGAAATCCAAAATCTACAAATCAGAAGGAACGAGCTCATTATCCAGAAGGAACCTATCAACTGGCTGCCACCTGAGGTACTAACACAAGTCTTTCTCTCATTCAATGAGCAAGACGTCCAGGATGTCTGCTATCGGCCTGCAGTGATTGTGTCGCATGTCTGTAAACGGTGGCGTGCCATTGCATTAGCTTCTCAACCTCTCTGGTCCAGAATATTTCTCCAAGGGTTTCGTGACCCAAACCTTTTGGAAAGCTTTTTGTCGCGTTCAGGTCTGTCACCTCTGGAAGTGGCGTACTATCACGATGAAAAGACCCACGTCCAGGTAGAAGTAAAGCAACTGCAAGATTTTTTGGTTGAGTTGAGGCCCTCTTTCTCTCGCCTTAGATCCCTCAGCGTCGAGTGCAGTGTTCCTTTACCTTTCGCTTCTATTATGGAATCCTTTCAGCAGCATCGGACTCGACTTCCTCGTCTCCAGACCTTATCACTACTTGTCACAACTCCAAGTCCGTCTTTTCGGGATACCCTTATCCTTCTTCAACCAGACGACTCTGAACCCGCAGACCAACCTACAGCCAAAGTGGCACGGTGGACAAATAGTCTGCGTTATCTCAAACTCCAGGAAATTCCCTTGTTTAATTTTCCGACGAGCTTTTATTCAGCCATTACGTCTCTGGAAATTTCATATTCGCCAAAAAAGCCACAACCCTCAGATACAGATTACTTCCTCAAAGCCTCGACGCTTTGTCAATTTCTTGCCGAAACTCCGTTTTTGGAGAACCTAGTAATCGTGGACACTGTCCCTGTCTGGGACATCACCATCCCTTTGCGCGACAACTCCACCGAGTCCCCCGATCAACCCAGGAGGAGATTCCCCATCCCGCTTCATCGCCTTAAATCCTTTGATTGGACCTACCCGCAACATGGGGATGTACAGCGCTTCTTGTATTTAATCGACACACCTAAATTGGAAAAACTCGACATCTGGCTCGACGATCAGCCCAGACGCCCTGGCGCAATCGTCACGGGAAGCCATGCACCAGGCGCTGCGGGCCGCAAGATCTTCACTCTGCCCTGCCTAACTGACTTTAGTTTCCAATGCACCAATACCGAATCGATGGTATCGCTACTACATAAACTATGCGTGTCCGGTCTCAAAAAGGTCGAATTTATCAATGTCGATCCAAAGGTCCGCCAGCCCTCGAATGCACCGATACAGATAAGCTCGGTTGCGAAAATGCCTGGCTTTCCGCGTCTCGAGTCGATATTCCGGGATCCACGTCTGCCCAATCTTACACATCTCACGCTGTCGCATTTCACGATCCTACCAGATATCGGAGGTGCAGAAACAATCCTAGGATACATGCCTGCCCTCACCTCGTTATCCCTCGATTCTTGTTTCGGTGTGGGAAAGCTCATTATAGGGTTTCAGGAAACGGTGGTGGGCTACATTAGCAGAGGTAGCACAGGTGGTCAAGGCGAGGACGACGACGGCCGAGAAAAAGGAAGCACGAAACGGGCTACGAGAAGCAACGTCGACAGCTGCGGCCAAACACGCAAGATAATCACCGTCAAGTGTTGCCCTCGACTTGAAGCGCTGTCTTTCTGGAATTGCCAAGACCTCGAGATTGATTGCCTTCGCAGCGTTATTCGAGCTCGAAATGTGGCAGTCAACCCCGTTGAGGACGGGGTGATGGTCGATGGGGTGTCAGATCCGTCTAAGCCTGAATTGGCGCAGGGCCGCAAAGACAAAGGGACATCAGGTTTCGCTGGTGCTGGGTTGAAGAGTGGTGGGGATACAGTCGACAGCGGGAAATTGCGCACCTCTTTGAACCCTTCTTCCGTCAGAAAAATAAAGCCTCTGCGGAGACCTCGTCACCAAACGACCAAGAGCATTGACAGTGGTGAGTCCAGTACCTTTGCCCTGATCAGCTTCTGTTCGGTCCTTGGCTGGGCATGATGCATATTCATTCATCATTTTTTAAATCTCGACTTGATTCAACCTTACCTGACTTTTTGATTTTTTTCAGATCATGGGGATGCCCAGGCCGTCGGCCCTGAGCAACCTGACTCGGCAGATGGGTTGAGCAGAATCGCTTTGAAGCACCCCTCACCTGCACAAATCGCATTTTTGCGCGTGTCGAATTGCAAGCTACTCAAGCGCGAGGACGTGTTGGCGTTTAAGGAGTACGACGTGTTCGACATTCTCTGGTCTGGTTCTGATTAAGTACTAGTTGTTGAATTAATCTCATTAATCATTCTGAATGCATTCAAATGTCTTTTAAACGCCATGATCGTGAATATATCCTTTCATCTCATGTCGTACACAAATACATATATTTGCGATTCGAGCTGATCCATGAATATATCCAAGTACGAGAAAACATTGGCCGATGCAATAGGACTTACTTTTAGAATTACTTCCGTGGGCCATGGCCGCATGGGCTTGCTATTTATTTCCCCTCTTTTACGTCGTGACGCTACTTTATAGCACATTTCGTCCGCAATATATCCCGCATCCAGAATAGATTAGTTACTTATACATTTCTCTGACCGCGGTAATCATTCGTTTACTATTCCAACCACTATAAGTTCGCCGTGCTCCCAGGCGTTACTATTTTTCTTTTCTTCTTCCACGACAGGTTAAATCCGATTTGAACCAATTGACTTGGAGATATTAGTACACAAACTGCCAAATCATAACATATATATCACATCTATCCGTGCTATATTTATAACCTTGAAAGCAATTTAGGGACACTGCGGCCTGGGACAAGAACAGTGGCTGCCAGACGTCTTTCAAGCGAGTTCCCAGACGCTGCCTTCTTCAGGGTGTAGGCTCTGTACACACGAGCGAAAAGAATTAGAAACGGTTCAAAAACAGACACGGTAATTCGCAAGAATGCCACCGGTACCGTTCTTGCACTTTCCCCTGCGCTGCGCGATGCTGCGTGATCCAGAGAAAAAATGCAAAGCGAGGCAAAAACCAAAAACAAGGAAAAGAAAACTGGACAACGACTTACGGCTTCAGCCATTTCCAGGTGGATCAATGCTTCTAATACGCCCTATAATCAGAAAGCAAAATCTCACCGTCAGCTTATGCACCATGCCACGAGACGAACATTTGAACACCGTCCCATGCGAAGGGGAACAGGAAAAACACAGTTTTCAGAGTAGAGAGAAGAAATATTGATAAAAATGGGTAAACTAGCGGCGCGTACCTTCGCTGCCCAGTTCTCCGCCTCATTCACCTGCTCTGGGGTGATAAAATCCTGGGATTTCCTGCCTGCAAAAACCATATGAGCCGCGGCTGCCCTGATGACCGACTTCGGTGAAGGCAGTGGGGTTGTGCTTCCTGTGTCAGTGGAATGAACCTTGGGTTGTAACTTGGAATGCGTGGGATCCATTTCAGAAGGACGCTCTATCGTCGGGTTCACGGGCGAAGCCGTCAACGGGGTATTTCCTGTGGTGTTGACGTTAGGATCGGTGCCCGTCAACTTCTCATTGGAAGCTGCAGCGATAACAGTGCGGTTAGTCCAGCAAGCAGCGAGGTGGAACAGATGGAATGTTTCCATCTATAATGGATGTACAGTTTTAGTCGATCAATACAGGAATAGGTGGTCAGTTCGAAGGGGATACTAACCTCGAGCGTCGATAGATCTGGAATCGATGCTTCCAGTCGCTCAATTAGATCACCATTGTGGTCCGGAAACGAGGTTTGTCTGCCTTGCGACGAATAGAAGCTACATGCGACAAAAAATAAAGAACAAAAAAGGAATGAAATCATAA
Source organism: Panaeolus cyanescens (assembly GCA_002938355.1). Classification (NCBI taxonomy): domain Eukaryota; kingdom Fungi; phylum Basidiomycota; class Agaricomycetes; order Agaricales; genus Panaeolus; species Panaeolus cyanescens. The sequence continues at coordinate 3,377 of NHTK01005924.1, read as the reverse complement.
ACATCAACAAAGCAACGGGGTAGACTCGAGGAGGAGAACACTGACCTGTCAGCAGACGCGTTTGCTACCCCTGCTAACAGCACGGAACGGGAGCTGGTCGGTTTAGATGCTTCCAAAGCCTTACGAACCTATTTCCGGTTGTCAACCATCGAGACAGAAGGAATTTTGGGAACGAGAGGAACTTGTTGACGAAAAGAGTGAAACACGAATCAAAGCCGACTCCCAGACGGCCTTGGAAACCTATTGTCTCTGGGAATTCAGACGCCCTTTCAAAGCGTTCTGATTTCTAACTCGACGTTCAGAACCAAAAAACGGTCGAAAGTGCAACCACGGCATTCGGCGGCGCAACATACAAATCGTAACCGCATCAAAAAGTGAAACGAGTTCTTTGATCACACACCTCTTCAGTCAATAATTTATCAGCTCCAACCTGTCATCCCGGACGGATGGTAATGCATTCGCAGAGAGTTTAAATCAGCGACTACAGCCAATCGGATCCAAGAATTGAATACGTACAGGTTTGCTTATATGGTATGCAGGTTCGCCGCCCTGATCTGGGTGTGCAAAATCAAAGTCCACATTGCGAGTAATCTGCACACTCGTATTGGGTACCACTATGCTGCCAACCGGAATGTCGACTAGGGCGCCACATGAGCCTAGACTGAACTGCAGTCAAGCCGGTGACAGGAACGGGACGCGAACAATAGTTCTACCCACCGTATAATGGCCATATCGCCGCTCACACTTTCACGGATTTCACGAACGAAAAAGTCCATGTTGGGAGTGCCCATTCCGATACTTACAATCGAAACGGGTATACCTTTGTAGCGCCCAGTGATGGTAAGAAAGCCCCGTTCCGAAGACAACACGAACGGCTTTGGCCTTTCATCAAGTAACGCCGCGATTGTGTTGGCGCGAGACGGTGATCCCACCGTGATCTATTCGGACAAATTAGGACATTCAGAACGACAAGGCTCATGCCCCTTCATCGTTCTTTGCTGGCATGGAAGAGATGAAGCCGTCATACCACACGGTTGGCCACTTCACCTGGCCGCACGCCGACGTGATAAACGCGGAGGTCAGCGGTTCTCGGAAAATCTATGAAGGAGATAAAGGTCAGGCAGGCGTAATTCTCAACTGTTCTGCTCGTTTTATGGATTAGATTGACATACTGGCATCCGTCAACAAGTCCTTCATTTTATTTATGGGTTTCTGATGTCAAATGTGAGAGGGAAGGGGTCGTGTAGAACAGGGTCTGGTGGTAATTACTGGACAACCAATATAATCGGAGACAGCGATAACATTCGGCATGTGACATGTGACAGGTTTCCGGGAAAACGGTTATGATTGTGACACACGTTCCTTTGTTGCTCTTTTTCCTCCAGGTCTGTACCCGACAAAGTGACATATTTCTCTGATTAACCTTTTATATCTTTTCAGGGAATAACGGGTTTACCAAAGTCCTGAAGAAACTGAAGGAAAACTGAGGGCCAGCTTGTGTCGTTCAGAATTCTGGATGCATTGGATAAACCGGACCCATCAAAGACCGTGACTGATCTACCCAGGATCTACCGTTTTGATTTGAATGTGACCTGAATTATTGAATAAAGAAGACAGATCTACAATTAGAGGAAGACATTTGAATGGTTATCGACATTGCATTGTGCCTTTCGGTACCGCAATGAGCACTCCTTGGCAATCAGTTAGGGGTGGAGGAGTAGCGATGAGCCCCAGAATACGGAGGTAAAGATATTCTATGAACATCCAGAGTTCGAATATGTTTATGCTAACATGCAGGTTTTGACCTTTTACGTTCTGTCGACGCTGTCAACCGGACCATCCTTCGAAGATAAGGACCACCGGCGAATAACTTGCGTTATGGCCAAAGACGGAATGTGCTCAAAGCATCGATATCCTTAAGCAATACTTGGTGCTGACCAAAAGGGGGATGTCCTTCACCTGATACAAGATTATCGGTGACTATACTGCCCATTACGAACTTATTTGTCTTCTTATCGAGCTATTTCTTCTAGGTCAGAACATCCGTTGTCCCGATGTTTCCTGCGTCTTTCCCTTTAGCAGGTGTTTATTCGTGCATGGAGAGCATATACCTTCGGCTTCACAACGAGCATATGATTCAGAGTACCTCATCTGTGCATTGACTCAAAGCGAATGGATGATGTGCCGGAGCTGCTCATCACAAAGGCTTGATCGCCTCGAGGTAAGATTTGGTCGCATGTTGTCCTATGTTGTCGTGAAGCTCGGGAGCTGTATCTTGTTAAGGTTCAAGGCATGGGAAAGGTGCTATGTAGGACGAACTAGCGGAAGACGCCGACCCTCTTGTTGTGGCTTGCTTTCAAGGAATCACCTGGCTTCGAATCTTCCATTTGGTGAGTAAGCATATGTGTTTCTCTTCGAATATCGCCGCCACCAGTCTTTTTGGGCGCCATCCTGCAATTACTGACTCTCCTCATTTGGTCATTTGGAGAATCTAGGAAATGATCAAACACGTTGGGCATTCGAACGCGACGATACATCATGAAACCCGGATGGGTACTTGTGATAACATGCACCATCTACTCTGATCTCCATGAAAGCTATCGTATGTCTGTCCTGCACGACAACAACTGTTTGATACAAACTCGATGGGCATCGAGTGGAGTTGCCAAGGCCTAGCCCCCTTGGCTCCTGCCTAGTTTGACCTTCGTCGACTGGAAGGATCATGCTCGGATGCAAATGGGCTTTCACACGACCTCCACCGTGTCGATGACGTTGCTTTTTCGCTAAATGGGTGGGTGATCGACAACAATAGATTTTTTCAATGAAGCGCTCTTCCTAGCGACGAGAATAAATCTTGACAAAGTAAGATGTTCGAAGGTGAAAGGAAAAGGTGCTTCAACCTCATGCTCGGGCAAGCCTTCACCTTTTATCTCCTCATCCCACCCAAGCGCGCTCATCGGGGATATCAGCCCAAACAGGCAGCAACATGTGTGTTCTATAGAACTCGAGGTTCGTGCAAACGACGGACATTTTACTCCAGGCAGAGAAGTAAAAACTGGTGATGATTCGACGCGATATGGCGAACCCGTCTTGTTCGGACACAACCACTATACCCACAACGCTCTCCAGATATCAGAGAACAAATTGATTATGTTTCAACAAGGTCAGGATGTTAACGCTCATCTAAAAGGGACTGATTTTTTTGACTTTTCGAAACCAAGCAAGGGACGAATTTTGGGTTGAGCGACTTTCAGATCTAACGAGATCGAGGACGATCTCAAAGGCCGGCAATGTTTGTGAGATTCAAACTCCGCGGCTAATTCGCGCTGATTTTACAGTGCTTTGCATAATTCCTTTCAGGTTACGGTTTCGCAAAA
>NHTK01005923.1:0-27348 GCA_002938355.1 Panaeolus cyanescens | reverse complement strand
TTTTGAACGACAAGGAACTCGCTTTACTCCGTAAAGACTCGTAATCTTTTGACTAGTTTATAAAGAGAATACTATGAGACCGGAAACACTAATTCATTGAGAAAAGAAAAAAAAAGATATACGAGGAATACAACGATAAAAACAAAATTAGAACAATAGTCATGAATGACAACAAGTAGAGAAAAAAGCGAGCTTAAGTATGTATAGACAAAAAAAGGGATAACAAGATTTCAATAGCTGTAGGAGGTGCATAGCGGTAAAACAAAAAACGATTATGGCTTGCCACTACCAGAAGTGGATGGACCAGGGGTTGCTTGCTTCCACGTCCCGCTTCCTTTATTCGGTGCGTTGTGTAACTTTCTCTGTGCTTTGATAGGCATAGCTGGTACCACTTGATGTTCAACAATGCCTCGTGGTTGTGGAATTAAGAATTGTGAACGGGAAAGGGGACTCAAGTTGGCTCCTTGTGATGCACTGGAGCGCTGTGAATGATAATCCGCAACGGATTCACTGCGAGGTGTTGAAGATGCTATAAGCAGAGTTGATTTAGTAGAGTTTAAATGTGTCAAGGACGACCGACGCACCACGCGCAGCTTGCTCTCGTTCCAATGCAGCAAGTCTTTTCTTCAAAGTCTCCAACTCTGAGGTATCATCCATACTCTCACGTCGCGACTTTGATGGAGATCTGGACCTGGTAATGGACCTCTCCCTGCGATAGGGGCTGCGTGAACGGTGTCGTGAGCGTCGTCTTGAATGAACACGGGTTGGTGAACGCGAACGGGTTCTTGACCTCCTCCTAGAAGGCGAGCGATATGACCATCTTCGCCTCTCAGGAGAATAACGGCGAGGGCGATACCGATCCAACTCCCTTTCTCGCTCCCGAGTTTGATACCTGCTCTGCGAAATCCTCAAGCGAGCAACCTCGTTTTGCATCTCGCGCATTTGTCCGAGAAGGGCATCATAACTCGCAGAGGGTACAGGCGTGGAATGTCCGTCAGGAGGCATAGAGAGTCTTTCCGTCCCTTCACGAGCGTGTAACTCCAGACTTGCTTGTCGTCCTAAATCACCATGGTCGTCCTCCTCGTAAGCACGCTGCTTGCCCTTCCCAACACTTCTAGCCCGCCAGATATCAGTAACCTCTTCCTCATCGATATCCATCTGATTGTCCTCATATCCACTGCCACCAGCACCAGTAAGTTCAATCAAGTCGGCCATATTGCGCATCATAGACATCATCGCTTTGGCGGCGGGGTTACTGGATCCTCCGTGTGATGCAGCTCTCAGCGATGCACTCGGACCTGCAGATGCCGAAGATGATGAATGATGACGGATGGCGTGAGGAGGTCCCATGGACATTGTAAGGGGGGTCGTGGGTGCCCGGGAACGTATTGATCGTCCGCGATGGAATGGAGCAGAAATCGATGGTGTAAAACCTCCTGAGGCACCAAGATGAGGAGAAGGAGCAACGTCCTGAACAGGAGCACGCTGCTCGGTTTGTTGGAATGTTGTGGTGGATGATGCTGTGACGAAGGACGCGATGGTATTGTTTGTGAGTGGCGGTGGAAGAGGGGGAAGTGGTGAAAGTATGTGGTTCAGTGCTGGAACATTTGGGGACGTCGTACGCAGTGCCTCTGATCCGAGTTGTTGTGGCTCAGAAGAGATTCCGTTGGTTGTAGGTTTGGCGTTTTGCGGAACTGGGACATCTCTTTCAAGATCAATGACGACTGGTGCAGTCAACATTGGCGCGACAGTTTGGACCCCCATATCACACGAGATCTTATCACCCACGTGAGCGGACTCTGTAGCCGACTCTGATTGAACTGCAGAATCAACAAGCACTCTTCCACTGACGGTCTGTTCCTCAACCTCTGTAGTTTTTGCGTCTGTTTGGGTACCAGAATCCACAAGCTGTTTGGCTGGTGTTTGGGAAATCGCCCGCTCCGCAATTGGAGCTTGGGCACTCTCAACCTCAACTGGTTTCTCAACTGGAGCTTGAGAGCCAAATCGCTCGTAAACAACCTGCAAAACAGACGCGATTTTCTCGCTACGGGCCTGGATAGAAAGACTAGGAGTGGACGTAGATGAAGTGGGTAGGGGTGCCTGTGGAGCTACGGTTGCAGCTATGCTTGCAGGAGCTGGAGAAGGCGATGGATGGGGTGGCAAAAGCTGGACAGCGGGTTGAGCAGGCTTAGGTACAGGAGCCTGAAGAACGACGGGTGGAGTAGGTGCAGGCATGGAGGCAACAGTAGGGGCAGTTGTAGCGGGAACAGTCGGGATAGACGAAGATGTAGCAGGTGCGTTACTACCACTCCTGGTCATCTCGCCAGCCTGGTCTTCGTGGTCACTGAAATCCTTCAAGAATGAATCCCAGTCTACGTCAACGTCCATGGCTTCAGATAGTCTGCTCTGAAGGGGTGGGAGATCACCGTAAATAGGTACAGCAAATGGATACGCAGGTGCTGTGGAAGAAGGGGTAGCTGATGTTGAGACTTGAGCAGGGGCAGCAATCATGGAAGGGGAAGCAGCAGTGTCAGGGAGGGGAGAGGCGGTTTTAGGGGCTGCAGGCACTGGTGAAGCAGCGTTGGATTCCTTAGGCAGTTCAGATGGAGCGGAAGTTGCCACTAATACGGGTACGGGAGGCGAAGACGCACTGGTCGTCGCATCCCACATCGCCACGTCGTCATTTGAGGCCTTTTCTTTCCCCTTTGCACCGGTCGTCGACGAAGCGGGCACAGGTGTAGGCGTTGAGGTCGATGATCCTGAGAGGGATGAAGAATTTTGGGAAACAAAAAGAGGCTCTCCCAAATTCTGTGGTTCTGGAGCAATCCCACGTAATGCCAGCTCTGCAGCCTCTCTCTTCTTCCTTGCACTTTCCAGAGACTTGACATGTAGATTGTAGATCAGGGATCCGTCCTTATTTTTGTGCAACACCAATTTTTCGAGACTGAACTGTTCCTCAAGCTTTGCCTCTTGTAGAGCCGACTGGGCAGCCAAAAGAGGGGCAGACATCGCAGCAGGGTAAGACTGGCCATACGTTGCTGGACTGCTACTGGCCACCTCATCAGCTAGCTTCTTGGCTGCTCTCGCTTGTCTCCTCTTCAGATTTGCAGCAGCCTTTTTCTCGCGCTGTATTTTTTCCGCTTCAGCTTTGGCCTCCTTTTCTGCTGCCTCTCGTTGGATACGGGCATTTTCTTCAGCCAAAACAGGGTTTGACAGCGATGATGGGTAGGATACAGGTGGAAACGACTCAAACGCGGGACGTGCGGGTAATGTAACTGGCGAGACGGCTGGAGGTTTTTCAGGGAGATGCCCAGTAGTTGTGGGGTGCACAGGAACAGGAGTGGAAGAACTAGCAGGTGAGTTGGATGCGGTGCTTTCGCTCTTCTTGGTAGGGGCACTGGGGCGAGGAGATGCTGGGATAGAAGACGAGAACGAAGATTTCGCAGAGGCTGAAATTGATGACGTGGACACAGTCTTTTCAACAGCGGCTTGCGCAGGTGGTGTTGATGCAACAGGTGCTGATGACCGTGTAGGCAAGGCGTTGAAATACTGGGCTTCAGCTTGGAAACCGTGATGTTCTTCCCATGGTCGCAAGCTGGTCGGGGCTTCTGTAAAAGCAAGATGAATAGGACATTCTGTAATAAAAATGGCAACAAAATTGTACCTTTTTGAGCTGCAGTGGAATCGTGCGGACGAGAAGCATTTTGCTGCGATGAAACTGAGGCTAAAAAAAATACATCGTCAGTTAAGTCAACACCAGGTCCCGAAAAAATGAGCTAACCTTGAACGACGCCTGGGTAATGTAACTTTGTGTATGTTCCAGCAGCCGGCAAAGGCGGTGGAAGAGGAGGCAAATTGGGTGAAGGAGGACGCAAAGGAGCCGTTTTCGGCGAGGGTGGGGAAATAGCCGGCTTCGGTGAAGCTGGGCGTTTAACACCTGTCTGTGTTGGCGCCGTAGATACCGCGGGACTTGGTGCAGGCTTGGGAGCTTCCATTCTTGCCGCAGTAGCCTGAGATGCCGGTACATTGATTGACGCCGGGGAAACGAGGGGCACCTTGCTCGTTCCCACAGTAGCTGAGGTCAGATTGGTTGTTTGAACGACCTGAGCAATGATCTGAGCAACCGTGCTAGGTCCATCGATTCTTGCCTTCTTGCTGACTGGCGCAGTGTCCTCCACTTCTTTGCTCTTCTCAGTTGCAGCTTTTGCCTCGTCCTTATCCTCCTTTTGCTCAGCAATTTGCTGTCCGTCAGAAACCTTGCCATTGTCTTTCTCCTTGGCTAACTCCAGCTCTCTCTTCCTCTTCTTAGCCATCTGGGAAGCCTGAGCAGAAGAAGCGTCTGCCGGCGTTGGAGTAACTATAGAACTCGCTCCCGACGTTGTCTTGTATAAAAAGGTTAGCTCAATGTAATAAAATGAGAAAGAACACAAAGCTCACAGGTTCAACGCTCTTCGCTGCGCTAGGTGTGGCAGAGCTACGCTTAGGAGCCGCGTTCTACGAAAAAGGGTCATTTTCTTCGTTCAAAATAAAGCTCTAATGGATAACATACCTTCCCAGCCCTCGAAGAAACCGCACTAGTACTCGAACTACTCCTTCCATTCGTACCCAATGGCTTCTGTCGCTTAGGCATAGATGTCACAGGTTCCTCAGGCTCGTAGTCGCTATCCAGTTCATCATCTTCACTGGAAGAAGATTCAGAATCAGGGGAAGAAGACAGCGAAGATTCAGAGTCATGACCAATCGCGGCGCTACTTGTTCCAGCCTTGGACGCAGTCTTTCTCCCAGTCGTTGTCTCTTCATCTGAACTTGAGCTTTCTGAATCGGAGGACTCGTCTGAGCTAGATTGCAGGGCCTGACGCTTCGGTTGTGGCTTTCCTCCTGTGGATTTATGCGCTTGTTTGGCGAGGGGGTTGCTTTTATGAGGTGAAGCTTTCTTGCTCGTGGAAGGCGTCACAGAGTCCTTCTTGGCCACAGGTGGAGTTGAAATGACCGCAAGACCATCTGTCAATGTTTTTGCTGTCGTCACTGCAGGCGTGCTCGCGTTCTGAGAAATGGTCGGAGGTAAAGCAACAGGCTTTACGACCGGCTGAGAAACAGGCGTAGTGGCTGAAGTCGTCGTTGTGGTCACTATAGGAGCAACCTCCTTCGCCTTCTCTTGAACAGTCTCTTCCGGAGGAGTCAAGGATGCCATCGGCGGCTCCGTCATCTTCCCGCCTGCAAGCGCAGCAACCCTCGCCTCAGCCAACTCTGCAAACCTCTGAGCATAAGCGTCACTCTCCTGATCCTTTGCCTTTTCTGGCGCAGGTTGAGGCTTGGGCGTAGCCAACCTCTCTTCCACCTTCTCCACAGGTGTACTACCCTTGGACTCCAACACCAACTTCTTGACCTCAACCTCTTCATCCTGCACAACCGTCTTGATCGCTGCCCGAGGGGTGGAAGCAGTCGAAGAAATGGACATGGGAGAGAGTGAAGGCGACGGTTCTTGAGCCACAGTCGTATCAATTTGAGCCGTGATGAGAGGAGGAGGCGTAGGCTTAGCCTGAACTTGGGGCTGCGATACAGTCGTACTGGTCGCCGCTGTGGCATTTGCTGGATGAGGAACAGGTGTGACTCCCGCACTACTAGGCAACGGTGTAAGCGCAGACGACGCAGACACCGAGAGCGCAATAGCACCAGGCGCTTCTTCGGTAACTTTCTTCTCGCTCTCCTCCTCACCAGCCTTCTTCTCCTCTACCTTCTGCTCGCCCCCCTGCTTCACCTCAGCTTTCTCCTCACTACCCTTCTTCTCCACATCATCCATCTTCACATCCCCCATCTCATCGACCAAAATAGGGTTATCCGCATCCCTACCCACCCCTCCTCTAAAGAACGCAATCACCTCTTCAACCATCTCCTTTTTAATCTGCAATCCCTGCGCATCAGAGCTGGCATGCGCAATCGTCGAAGGGGTAAGAATCGCCGCTGGCGCCGACACAGACGGAGCAACAGGAAGGACAGAAGCGACACCATTAGGAACAGGCGTCGAACTCGCAGACGAAACGGAAATAGCAGGAGTCGCAACCACCATAGGCAGAGGCGCAGGCGTCTTGGTCGGTGAAGATTTCGGAACAGGAGAAGCAGGTTTATCCACCACCATAGCATCAGACGCAGGCTGTGAAGAACTCGCCGCCGAAGCCGAAGCCGACTGAACGATTAAAGGCGACTTGCTGACGCTGGGGGACTTGGCGACGAGATTCGAGACACTCGCAGATTTGACTAGGGTGAGCGACTTGACAGGCGTCGCATTCGCACTTCCACCCGCGCTCACGCTCGCACTTTTACTGCTCGCCAACTTGGCAGGCGTCCCACTGCCGCTCTTCGCAGGACTACTGCTCTCCCTCTTCGCTTTACAAGTAGGACAATACCACTTGCCCCGCGGCGCATTAGTAATGTGAATGCATCGCATATGATACTAAAACATCGCCATATCAGCATTCGAAAACTTAACAAAATAACAAACCCAACTCACCCATTTTCGTTCACATCGATCATCACACATAATCATCTTACCCCACCCTTCACCTCGACAAATACACCACTCCTTCTTAACAGGCTTTTCTTTCCCATTCTCCTTGCCCTTCTTTTCATTCTCCTTTTCCTTCTGCTTGCCCTTATCCTTCTCCTTTTCGTCCTCCTCCTCCTTCTCCTCCTTCCCACCATCCATCATAACAGTATCCCTTCCCTCATCCACCTCATCCTCCACAACCTCACCATTAATCTCCCTAATCTCCCGATCACTCAACCACCTCCACACTCCAGTATCACCCATCAACGCAAGCCCATACGTAAACTCTTGCGCAGTCTTGCCATTCAGAACCTCCTCCTTGGTCAAACTAAACCCTTTATGCCCACGATACGCCCATCGCGCCCAATCTACATCAAACAAACGAACACATCAACAACCATCCAAACCACAAAGCAAAAAAAAGGTCACTCACCATACTTCAAAATATTTTCCTGATACTCCTCCTCCCCAAACTCCTTCCAAAACGCCTCGAGGTAATAATCACCACTCAAAAACCACTTGTGATAAAACCTCGTCAATACCCTATCAAACATCTTACACCTCCACCCCCGATGCATACCCTTCTCCTCCTCCTCATCCTCAGCCCCACTCCCACTCCCTCCAAGCGCACCCAACCCACCACCCCCAGCACCACCCATCCCAGCAGCAGCTCGAAGCCCCAACACCTCCTCCCTCGCAAGCTTCAACACATCAGGCTCTCCCACCCTCTCCATACCCCTCAACTCTCCCACCAACCCCCTCCTCCTCCCTCCCTTATTCTCCCACTTCACACCTCCCTCCCTCTTCGCCTCCTTCGCCTTCCTAAACAAATGCTGACACAACCGACACAAATGCACAATATCAAAACGACACTCCTCCCAATCCCGATCCGGATTCTGCGCCTCCAACGAAATCTTCAACGAATCCCACTGCATCTTCGCAACAAACAACAGCGGAATACGATACGCCCTCGGAAGAATAACCTCATCGTCATCATCATCATCCTTATCCCCACCACCTCCCTCTTTCGCCTTTTTCTCCTTCTTCTTCTTCTTCTCCTCCTCACTCTCCTCGGCAACATCACACCCCTCATACCTCTCCTTCGCCTCCGCAATCCCACACCCCTCACTCCCAACAACAGCAGGCACCAAACTCACATTCCGCACCTTGAAAAGAGGCACAGTACCAGCCTCCCTCGGCGGAATGCTAAACGCCTTATGACACAAATACTGTATCAACTCTGACTGCGACCAATCCTCCCTCTTCACATACGCAAGCTCATCAGGATGCTTCCACGGTGGATTAGGCGGAGGCGGATTAGGCGGTGGCCCATTCGAGTTCGAGTTCGAATTACCATTCCCATTCGAAGTCGGCTTCCCGTTCCCAGCACCACCAGCATTCGAAGTAGAATTACCGCCCGAATTCGAGTTCCCAGCAGCATTCGAGTTACCACCACTATTCGAATTGCCATTCGCAGAACTCGAATTACCACCCGAACTAGCACCATTCGCAGCACTCGGATTAGCAGCCGCTTGACCATTCAAGCGCGAGTTCCGTTTCGCAGACGCAACCTCGTTAAGATGCTTCCGCCATGGATCAGGCGGAGGAGGATTAGGCGGAGGCCCAGTCGAGTTCGAATGACCATTACCATTGGAAGTCGAGCTCCCAGCACCCACACCTCCCTTCACCTTGCCCTTCTCAACCTGCGGCGTACTACTCTTCCGACTAACAATGACCGTATCACCAACCACCTCCTTCTCCTTCTCCCTATCCCTCTCCTTATCCTTCTTCTTCTTGTCCTTCCTCTCCCTCTCCCTCTCCTCTTTCTCCTTCCTCTCCCTCTCATCCCTCTCCCTCTTCTCCCTCTCCCACCTCTCCCTCGTCACCCACTTCACATCCCCCTCCCTCCCCTCATTATAATCCCTCGCAAACGCCTCACCATCCTGCACAAACCCCTCCTTCTCCTTCAACTTCATAGCAAAAGGTGATACACTCCCATCACTATACTCGAGATAAAACGACGCAGGCGTGTCTCCGATAGCTGGCTTAAACTTCATCGTACCCCGGCCCTTGTCAGACGTAGCAGTCCATGACTTGACCGCAGATGCGCTCGTCGACGCTTTTGCTACAGACGCACTGTTCGAGGCTTTTGCTCCAAGGTTACTCGCCGAAGGCTTCGTCGGCGACGTCTTCGTTCCAGGCGTACTCGTCGAAGCCTTGACCGCAGACGCACCAGTCGAAGCCTTCGTCGCAGCACTTGTCGAACCCTTCACAGGAGACGCACTCGTAGACGCCTTCGCAGACGCACTCGTAGACGCCTTCGCAGACGCACTCGTAGACTTCATAGGCGAACTGAGAGACTTGACCACAACAGAAACACTCGTCGATTTACCCATCGTTCCACCACTTTTACTCGCACCACTTCCACCCGCACCCGCACCCACACTTCCACCCGTACCCCCACTCGCACCCGCACCCCCACTTCCACCCACACTCGCACTGGCACTCGTCGACGACTTAGCACCCACACTCCCCTCATCAACCTTGACACTCTTCTTCTTCTTCCTCTTCTTCTTCTCAGACTCATCACCCTGCGACCCTTTCTGCGCGTCTTTATCCTTTGAGCTAGCGCCCTTCTCTTTGACGCTCGCACTCGCAGAACCCTTCTCCCTATCCTTCACACTCTTCTCCTTGTCCTTGTCCTTATCCTTATCCTTGACGCCTGAAGAACCCTTCTCCTTATCCTTTACACCAGTCGCAGAGCCCTTCTCCTTCTCCTTCTCTTTCCCCTTCTCCACTCCCTTCTCAGGCATCGCAGGAACAGTAGGAATAGTCACAGTAGTCATCGGAGAACCAGTATTCGTCAATCCTAAAAACAATAACAGGTCAGTGAGGTCCATCATAAAAGAAATCAAAAATCAAATAAATGACTTGAAAAATGAATCATATCAAAAATCAAATGGACAAATTATCAAGTAAAACGCCCCAAAAAATGAATAAATAAAACACTAACCATTCCCAAACCCCATCCCAGTATACCCAAACGGAAAATACGCGTACGAAGTAGCACCAACAGGATAGCCAGAATAATACCCAGAATTAGAATGAAAATCACTAGCCAAATTCGTAGGCCCTGTCGTCGTCGTCGGAATCGTCGCCGGAATCGCAGAAACACCCGCCTTGCCAAACGTATTCGTATTCGTAATCGCCGTAGTCGTCGTATTCCCACTCGCACTGGCACTCGCAGTCGTGGTCGCCGTAGGAGTAGTCGTATCAGCACTCGTAGAAGCACTAGCACTCGTACCCCCCGTCACCAACCCTCCCGTCGTATTCGTAGTATTCGCAATCGTTCCACTCGGTCCACTCCAACCTTGCAAAACTCCACTCCCAAGCTTCGTCAACTGCTGAATATGATTATACCACAACGGCAAAGTCGCAGTATCACCAGAATCAGTCTCTCCCTCCTTCACAATACTTCCACTCGCAGCTGCAGCCGTCGTCGCCGTCGTCGTAGTAGTAGATAAATTGGACGGAAAAGTATCCAACGCCAAACCAGATCCAGAAACACGATTCAACGCCTTCGTATCACCAAGACTCGTAATGGGGGCCGTAATATTCGCCTCAACAGCCGTCTCACTCAAACCCTCAATCAACGTCAATGAACGAGGGCCAGCGTATCGGTACTCTCTAACAGGTCCAGAAGGCCGCCAACCAGAATAATCTCCAAATGCAGACTCTTTCCGACTATTACTCCTCAACGCAGTCGTAGATTCGTCAGATGGAACAGCAGTCACAGCTCCCTGTCGGGGTGTCTCGTTTCCGAAGCGTAGGGTAGCAGGGGATGAAAAAGAAGCACTCGATGGCGCAGATGCAACAGTCAATGCAGTCTGATGGGATAGATGAGAGGGCGGGTGATTAGGAATAGGGATAATGGACTCGGCGGGGTAGGTGTGAGTGGTAGGTGTGATGGTGGAGGTGATGTTGTTGATGATGGTAGAAGAAGATGCCGAGGATGCGCTGGTCAACTATATTATAAAGCAAAAATATGAGTCAGCAGGGTTCGTCTCTATGAGTTAGGTGAAAGAGAGAGAGAGGAGGAGAGAGGATGAAAATTGATGATGAGTATGATGATGAAGGGGGAGAGCGGAGAGGTGTGGCGGCGTGGCAATGGACCAAAGGGGGGACAGACACAAACAACCAAGCAAGCAAGAGAAAGAGAAAAAAGAAAAGAAAAAGAAAAAAATAAAGAAAAAGAAATTACGGGTGTCTTCGGCAATCAATCATGCGGGGGACACGACGACGACAATGCAAAAAAAAATCAAAAAGAAAACATACTCAAAAATGATTTGAATCCACCCAATCCAACTGCGTCGTAACAAGTCGGTGCAATAACCAGAGAAAATAAGATAAGAAAAGAAGAGAAAATAATAAAACCCGAGATGTACAGTCTCTCGAAAGAAATTCCTCCTCTCGATTTCTTTCGTTTCGTCCGTGCGCAAAGGCGTTTGTAACAAACAAACTCAAGGCAAGAGGCGAGAAAAACTGACAAAGTGCGACAACACCCCATCCCATCACAACATTGATAACGTAATACAATCCCACAACCCCTTCATGTGTCCATCTCCCCCCCTCATACAGACGCATATACCCAGCAAATTCATGCACTTACATCGTGAACACCAAGAGATCCTGCTATTCTTCTTTTGACTTCATCGTCGAGCTGATCAGCCATCGACAACAGCCAGTGCATCAAAGTCTACGTCTTGACCCGAACCGAACGAACGAATGATGTGGCAATTTCAAATGCTCAATGCTCTGAAAAAACACGTCAACTCTCGTGTACAATCCTCAAGCCTCCAAATACCTACACCGAATCTCTGATTGTCGATGGTATCACAGTGAAAACAAAACAGAACGTGAAGAGCCTCGAACGCACGGATGAAGACCAAGTTCAAAGGAAAAGAACAAGAAAGCGCAGAAAGGATACAGAGTCGATAATAGAGAACGCAAGGAGGACGTTACAAAGGATGCAAAGAAACAAAAAAGTGTCGAGAAACCCGCTCAAGCAACAAATCGAAACTCTACCGCAAAGTTCCGTGACCGGCTTGCAACCCTTCTTTACGGCACGTCATCCATCCAATCTCACCCTTTATTAATCCAAGTGGTATTTTAGCCTAATTCAAAACACCCCCTCAAAGACCTTCCATGCCCTCCCTCCGTAACCTTAATACACATATTCACATATTCATAACTAAACCAAAAAAAATTGTTGGATAAATTTCACCCCTAATCCGGTCTGTCGGAGTATGAAGGCACCGTGCAAATTACTTAAATTGGGACCCAATCCCAGATTTTTTTTTGATTTGAATGTTTGGATCATGGCAAGTGTCATGCCCGTTGCCCAATCCCCATGAAATACGCCGTCCATCGATACCTCCCCAAAATTAAACGTATAAATCAAGTATTTTCCCCCCGTTGAACATATATCATCCATACAATGCATCCGCCCATCGATATCCGAGTCGCAAGGCCTATATATAGGGCGCGCTGATTTCATCGCACCCGCTCTACAGTATTATTTACCACAACCATAACCCTCGTCACAGGACACATACCAGAATAACTACAAGTCTTATTCATCGTAAACACTGTAAATAAGTAAATACGCTTATAATTGACGAGATGAAGTGACAGTGACATTCCGAATTTCGAACCTCATCGGATAACCGGATAATCCCATAGCGAGCGTTCCCACGCATGTTTAAATTATTCGACTACTTAATTCAAGTGCAACAAGCGTAGAAGATGCGAACGTTTTAACGTTGAGGGGTTATCCGTACAGACCCTAAATCTTATATGACGGTGTTATACCACAATTCACTGGATATTTATCAATATTATTATTATTGGTATTGGCATTCTAATACCATTATTATTCCCACCTTCCTTGTACCCCCGAACTGGCACAGCACTCACATCCGCATCACCAAACCTGACCACGCTCTACTTCACTGACAAACACCAGAATAGAGAGACAGCACGGTTCAGAACCACAACAAAGCCAACCCTGAATATCAATGAAGACAATTTTCTGGTGTAGTAGTAACTTGAACCTGATTGGCACAAAAACAAAACACTACCCATGACTCGAAAATGAATGCGAATAGGTAATCAACCCACCGACACCTGAGATAAAAGTAACGCTTCAAACCGACATCCAGCTCGAAGAACCCAGTACGAGTCAGAGCCATTTGGATTCACGTTGTGCAGTGAAAAATCTGACATTCAATTAAAGTGGTGCCATGCGATCAATGATCAATAGCTTATCGTTATCACTGGACTGTCCATCTATATCAATATCTATAGTTAAAACCCCCATTTTAATCGGATGTTAACGTTCAAAATAATTCTATGACTCGACACAGAGAGACTCGCCATTATCCAGGGCCAACAACGAAGTACCGCACTCGAGCAACATTTGCACGTCCAATAGCGCATCAGACTCAGTGCGTTGATATTAGAAGTATCAATGATGACGCTCCATCAGTGTCGGTACTCGAAGCCAACTTGCAATCCGCTACAAGACTCAAATAACACGTTGGAGTCAAGCGTACGGTACTTATAAGGGTCATGGTGTCGACGTTCAGGCAGCATTATGCGATGAGCAGGTACTGCACCATAACTTCAGGAGCATCATCCAACCTGCGAAACCAGTGGGACAGCATCCATCACCTTACGCTTCGAGAATGCTGACCGCCATTCCGATGATAGCATCCTCCCACAAGAGCGGTTACTCTGTACTTACTTACTTGCAGTGTAGCGTACACACCTGAAGAGCGTTAGCCAATTTTGAATAAATTATTATCATGATAACTACCCACTTTGACATAACGCGTCACTTTCATGATCAGGCCTAGAGAAAAATGTTGGTAATGGTGATGACCAGTCACTCGAGCTCGGAGAATAGTGAAGAAGGTCGAAAGGGCACTCGTCCTCCAATAACTAGTGTTTACTGACCTGTCAGATGCTGCTCACCACTGTGAAGGAAAGGAAAAACACTTGCTTTATTTTAAGATCAATTGTTCACGGTGATGACGAGAAGTGATACCGAACACTCGCGGTTAATAACTAAAGAGGAAACGAATATCAGTGAAATCGCAGTAAAAACGACTCTCGATGTTGTCCATGTGCGTCGACATCTTAGATGCTCGATGGACATCATCAGGATTCAGCAGTTCTGTGGATAATTGAGAAGGGGCTATAACACGAGTTACAGCGGCCATGATATAATCATGAATACGAGATGATGGAACGCTGAGCAAAGAGGTGATATGAAGGATGGTAACGAAGACGTTGTGACATCATAACGGATAGCAATACAAACCCACGAGCGCCTCGAAAACGGGAGCATCACTGGTGAGTAGATGGAAAAGAGACGAATGCTGGTCAACGCCTATTTCACTGCCTATGAGGTATGGTAGAAAAGGGAGAGAAGAACTCGAGCTCGTCGTTGACAATGACCACGGTGACGGTGGTCACGGTCCACAAAGTTGATGAATAATATCCCTGTTTATTTTTATTTAATGAATATCATTTATTTGATTTACTATCCGTCTTGACCAAAGACAGTATTATTCCAAACTGAATAAAAGAACGAATCCCAAAAGGTAAAATAATTCTAGGGAATAGTGCTAATGACGCATCGTCTCTGTGGTGTGAGGTCTGGCCTGGTCATCGACACGTGAGAAAATCCGTGGCATCAACAACGCCGGCGCTTCGCGCTCGAACGCCCGCAATGCCCCCGCATGCATCAGAACACAGCACACAATTCCCTTTTCGAACGACAACCCAACACTATCCCACAAAATTAAAGAAAACATAGAGGGACAATATACAATCCAAGCCAACCCGTTATCGGGCCAAAGTAACTCCCTCGTCGCCTTCGAATTAACGCATTTTGCGAGCCAAATTTGATAGACATTTCAAGCCTTTCGTGGCTCACTCAATGCAATATGCAACAATTTAGACGCAAATTCGGATTGTAACCCGTTGCATTGTTGTCTTGACAAATTATAAAACCGTCCGCCTTCACCGTCTGCAGTCTCTTCACTCCGTTACTCCCCCACGTCTCCTAGTTGAGAAAATCACGTCTATTCCCTTTTCTGTTACTCTCTGCTCATAAACCCCCTTTTTTATCAACAATCTCCCGCGAATCTAATCTCTGTAAGATGGACCCAAATATCAACAATATCTCTGGTGTCGAAACCGAGGACAATCATTCCTTTACTGACAACACCGTTTCGAACACCAACGACAATTCATTGAACAACGATAATTTATCAAATAGCAATGACGATTACAACGATAATAAAGAAAATCTAAACGACCCCTCGATGAAACCTTCTAACACCCAGAACGCGTCTCACACTCAATTGCCATTGCAAACTATTTCCAACACCCAATCGGCTAACAACGACTTAACCCAACACGGTTCCAAGCCCCAGTTCTCATATGCTAATCATATTAATCAAGTCAATCAGTTCAACGCATACATGAAGCAGGTCGGGAAATTTCACAACCATCCATGGCCATTGCAACGGCCGTTGGGTACCCAACGACAGCCCTATGGATTTAATCACGGGGGCAAAATAGGTCCAAATATGAATTACATTCGGCAACAACAACGTCAGCTGCAGACCTCAGGCCGTCAAGGCATCGTTGGCGGTCAGCAGAATCCTAAGGAGCGTGGTCCCAACAAGGCGTCTCAAGATGCAGGGTCGTTCTTCGATCCTATCAATGTCGAATCCGAACCTTGCACTCTCAATCCCGAGAACTCCAGCTCGGCTAGCATTATTTCTAAACCTCAGAAACATTCCACCTTTAATCAATATCTCACGAATCCGCCAACCGAGAAAAGAAAGCAGCGATCTCGTCTAGGACAAGCTCATGCTCCCATCAAACCTGAATTCCCCGGCCAATGTCTTCTCCCAGACTGTCCACTCAACATCCCAGGCGCATTCAGCGAAGAGCATCGAAAGGAGCTGATTAAAGAAATGGAAAATGTATCCGCGTTCCACAAGCATTTGAGGAAGGCTCATAAGATCAGCGGCTCGAAGGGGTCTAGTGAGCCTGCTATTTGTAAGTGGCCGGGGTGTGAAGTTGAGATGAAGCTGGGAGGGCTGTTGAGGCATATAGTCTCGTTGCATGGACCGGGACGGGCGAAAGCTGATGCCCAGCAGGAGGCTACGTTGAGGAGGTTGGATGCCGCCTGGAAGAAGCGATTGGAAAGCATGTCTGAGGTTGATGCCGCTGCGCCAGAGGTAGAGAAGCAGGAGGATATCGTGGGTGGAGATATGGACATGGGGCAGGATGATGCGTCTCATGCCGAAGAGGCAGGGTCACCCTCAAGCCTCTGGGGATAAGATGTCGATATGATTCTAGATTCTGAAAATTTTCACCTTTTACCACTGTTTTTAACTCTGATTCGTAGATAGTTACTAAAATTCGGCTATGTAAATTCTGCTTCTTTTTTTTGTCTCTCATTCTCAATCTCACGATAACCATGCTTGTAGCATATAATATACGAATCGGTCGAATATATCTAAAAATTAATCCATTTTTATCATGAACTTTCTCACTCAACATGATGCCGAAAAGATTCGTCGGAGCGGCCCATATTTTAAGCTTCAAAGCCGTTGCAGGGTCATTGTTATATACAGTTGATCCTCATGATCCCTGCATGATCCATTTCAAACGATGCCTTCCCTTGAGCTGCGACTTCTTCCTTCTATTCTATCTCTCATCAGTGTAGGGTTTTCAAGGGTTAACGGTGAACATTGTCTGTCAGATAATATAGAACATAATTAGTATAATGTCCAATATATCCATATTATCGCATACACTTCACTTGCAATTGTTACTTATTCGCATGGATCTCGACGCGTGTGATAGTTCGGAGCCCTTTCCTTCTCGATAGGCCCTTTCTAAGTATTTTCGTGGATATGATGGCGGAGCCTGGATTTGTTCATCTATCAGCACACTGAAGCCGCAAAAGTAGACCGGCAACATAACCTTTCAACTCGCTTCATGACTGGCGAAATATCTCGCACACAGGAAGGTTATTTGAATCGAACTCCGCCTGTACATGGATGCATATGGAAGGGGCCTGTTGCGATGAAAATGGCTGTAGAATAAGTTGTTGTGGCGGGATCCCAGACTTATTCGATGCCATTCCAACAATTCGGGGGTTACAGCCCTGTTAATAATGTTCTAACAGGGCTGTAACCCCTCCATTTTCAGATCCACAAACTCGGGATTCGATTCGAAGAGGCGAGTAACAACTCTACAACCCGTCGAGTTACAAGGAGCGTCGGACACAAGGGTTAAAAAATAGTACTCAAAGCTTAAATGACATTCGATTTCGGGGCCTCCCGAGCGTGAGGCGGCGAACTTGGTTATTTCCTTTTGCATTTTACTGTTGCAAATTTTTCTATGACTCTGAGTGGTACAACGAGGTTTGCTGTCCACCATACCATGGGGCTGTATTTTAAAAGGCGACGCGTCACTCTCATTTCATCCGTTTCAATGTTCTTTCGTCGTTTTTTGAGGCTCGCGGTGCGTAGTTTCTCTATCTTTCTCTGTCTCTCACATCACGCTGTGTCTTGCTGAACCATTGCTGTGCAGATCCGTGCTAGCTGGGCATTTGTGTCCAGAGGAAAGTCAGATGAGACCACCACTGGCAAGCGTCGCGGTGACTCTGATCACGGCGAGTATCCAAAGCGAGACACGCACTAGCTCCAGTGATCGGTATTCGAGAAACCACCACTCACTCGCTTGAAAGCATGTAAAAAATGCCTTTGATAAAAGTCAGTCTACACATCCATTGGACCACTGTATACAATCTAATCTAACTCGATAGTATCTGCAGTTGTCAGGCAAGAGTGGCCACTCAATAGTGCCCCGGGATTGCTCTTCCATGCGCAGGGGTACCACTGATCTATCTATCTATATGGCCAGAATTGTTAACTGCTCTCATAATATCCATAATATTGCTACCATCAGCTTTTTGACATCATTACTATATCAGCAGGAGGGCCTACATGAATTTGTTCAGTCTAATGCCTGATAAAACACTGCTGGCTCAACCTCCAGT
Source organism: Panaeolus cyanescens (assembly GCA_002938355.1). NCBI lineage: Eukaryota > Fungi > Basidiomycota > Agaricomycetes > Agaricales > Panaeolus > Panaeolus cyanescens. Next base: position 9,652 of record NHTK01005923.1, on the reverse strand, counting down.
GTTGAAGAGAAAGAACAATAGAAGGCCCGCGCCATGGGGTCAACAATCCTGTTGGTGCCCGCCCCGAAGAAAATTGATCGCCCTCACGAGAACGCATTGTCGTAGGCGCGTACTTTGGCCCCATAGGCGCCGCTTTGTTCGTCGACTCGTGAAGTGTGACAAATCTGCAGTCCTCCCTACGACGGAAATGTATATTAGACCACTGGCAAGACTATCCTTTCCTCATTCTTTCCCCATTCTAACTATTTCCTTAGACACCTTCCAAGCAACCATTTTACCCTTGCCCTACCCAATGGATCAATTCCCAGCAAACGACCAATTTATCTTTGAACTGTGAGTCATGTTTGGTCACCACATTACGCGTCAATTGATGGATCGCGTCCCAGCTTGTCTGCACTCGAGGTTTGCACTGTACCATCCAACGACACAGGCGATGACAACTTCTCGTCTATCGCGGATGCAATTCAGAGAGGCGACTATGACCTTGCGTTCAAACCAGAAGACGCCGCCTTCACTCATCCAACACCTCCCACTCAGAACGTTAACGAGGACGGGTTACAGAATATCTGGGCACCTGTAGATCTCTTCTCTCCGTGGACAGAGGAACCGTATTTTCAAAATCAAGCAAACAATTTCCCGGAAAATGAAATAGGGGTTTTCACTCAGTCACTACCAAATACTGGCTTGCCACTGCTAGATACACATAATGTCCCTGTATACGACCCAGACTGGACACCGGATCCACTCCTAGATCATGTTCCCTACAATTCAGAGATCAAAGATTCTGTTTTCCATCCACCACAACAAAATTTCCAAGAGTATCTTGCTCATAACATCCAGACCCCCCATTCCCAGGCGCCAGAGCTGTATCTCCTGTCAGCTAACCATCCCTGCGTCGACCAACTTTACAATCCGCAGTCAATGCATCCAACCTCTGAAAGCTCCCCGAACAACTCTGGCAATCCGAGTCCTAGACACGATCAAAAATATCCGCCTTCCACGAGGCTCCCCAAACCCTCTAAATCCAAAGTTAGGTCGAGCACCTCAAAGGCGTTGTTAAAGAAGGGTCGAATAGACAGAAGCCACAATACCACTGAATACGCAGAAAAACCTAGCTTTCCTGGCGAATGTCGGCTACCTGGATGCTCGATCACTGATCCCAATGAACTTGCTGCAATGGCGGAAAAAATAGGTTTCAGAGAGCACATGAACACGGTTCATTTAATAACCAGGTGCAAAGATAAAAAGGGAAAAGCCGAATGCCCATGGCCTGGCTGTTATACGTATTTGGAGGAAGGAGGTGTGCTGAGGCACATGGAGAAGTCTCATGGACCAGGGCTTTTTGAAGCGAAGACGAGATAGCAGGGGGAACTTGTTGGGAGAATGTCGTATATAGCTTTTTGAATAGCCTCATAGATTGATTTCTTTTTATTCTGGGTTTTATGTTTTATTTTATGGTGTTCTTTCATAGGGTCTTTTGTAATCGAAAAAAGTACAAGGAAATTGCGAATTGTTGCCTTGGATGGCTTGATTATTCAGCGAACAAACAAGCCACGCGGAATCGGTGCGAAATAGAACCCTCATCATCAAAGGTGCTGTTGGCTTTGCTTTCATCCCCCATCTCAGGCTTCAGCACAGCCAGGCCTTCACAGAGCAGAGCTACATATTCGTTTGCATTTTGCACTAATTTATGCTATTTTACACGCAAAAAATGACACTGCACAAGGAATGAACAGATCAGTCCCAAAAATCCCGTGAAAGTTGGGGAGCACTAAGCTGTACTTAGTCAAGAAGACCTGTGCCTTGGTACGCCCAGTTGTATGACTTGCTTCAGAAGCCATAACTGACAAAGTCTAAAAAGCTATATTTCATGAGTGAGGAAATTTCATTTGAGTTCTCTCGACTTCAGTGTCAGGTCATCGTGGTCATCTTGGGATTTGCCAGGGTGCATGGGTGCGTGGTCGATTAATTTACCCCGCCTCAGGGTGCTAATAAATGTCCAGTTTTTCTTCTAGACAATCCATCAAGTCAAAGATATTATGTTAACCACGTTGGACGCCCAATGATATGGTCCATGCTGCGTGGGGCACACTTTGAACGAGGATACCACGCGGTATTCTAACCAATGTTTCAAAACTGCAAAGCAGCTGCGAATCCAAATCTGAAAGTACTTTCACTCTTTCAGACCTCAGAAGAATACCCCAGTATCCATCGCTTACTGTCCCAGAAGGACTGTCTGACAACTGCCTACTTTCTGACATGCCAGCAAGAAAAGCGACGCTCACCAGCACCATGGCCAACCTTTTTGGACGTCACTCAAAAGTCGAGGAACCCACAAGCCCTGCTCGTTTGGCTCCTCCAGTTCCCTCACTCCCATCAAAATATTCAAAGCAACATGCATCCAGCGCGACATACCTCGCAACGACCTCACTTCTTGGTAAGTCTTTAAATCCAGCATTTTCACCCGTATGTTATTCACAAATTAATTATAGGCAAGGTAGCCATCGTGACTGGGTCATCTCGCTCGACTGGTGCAGCCATTGCGCGTTGTCTCGGAGAACACGGTGCACACGTCGTTGTAAACTACCTCACAGACCTTCCAGCAGCTGAAGAAGTCGTGCGACACATCCGATCGCAAGGAAAGGGTGGTGCGATCGCCATCCAGGCTGACGCGGCATCTATTGAAGGTGGTCAACGACTCATCGACGAAACCATGCGCACATTCGGAAGGATCGACATCCTTGTCATGAACTCAGGCCTGATGGGCAGCAGAACGCTCAACGATCTCGATGAGCCATTTTTCGACAACATGTTCTTGACAAACGTCAAAGCTCCACTTTTCTTCGTGAAAAAGGCTGCCCCTCTGATAACTGCTCGTAAGTCTCGTGTTGAAGGCTTTTTCTGGTTATCATAACTCATTGCTATTTCTTTCGTTCTGTGATTGGTAGCTGGAGGTCGGATCATCTTTTTCTCGTCCAGCTTGACGTCTGCCTCGTGTACGTTACTCGTCTTATTAGTTTCTATGAACTTGGACTCATCTCACCCCACCCATAGCCCTAACTCCGTCTGCCCTCTGCTACGTCGCCACGAAAGGTGCGATCGAACAAATCGCGCGTGTATTATCAAAAGATCTTGGGACACGTGGCATCACCGTCAACACCGTCTCGCCAGGTCCCATGGACACCCCACATTTCCGCGAAGGCAAATCCCCAGCGGTGCTTGACGCAATTTCAAAGCAGACACCTAGCAAGCGCATGGGAGAACCAGATGATATTGCCCCTATTGTCGCGTTTCTCGCCAGTGATGCGGCTGCATGGGTGAATGGACAAAATCTGCGGGCTAATGGGGTGAGTCATATTTTGCACAGCCTGAAATCGTTTCACCTCATTAATCCTTATTTGACTAGGGTTTTGTCGTATAAGGAAGCTTATTACCGCAAACAATCATCGAAAAACGACATTTCTATTAAATATGCCAAGAGGAAGTGTATTAGTATGCCTATGAATACATATGGACACAGTTGTGCTATTGTAATATGCTTTTTTGTCATTTAGCAGTCTACGCGTCGCAATTAAGTGTGGGTTCATAAATTGTTCCAATGAGTTAAAGAAGCTTAACTGAGTTCACAGTTGAGATCAGCACCAATACCCGCAGTCGTCCCAGAAGCCTGCGATTGAGCATGGCCCATTACTAGGAGTTGACGTCATAAAGCAGAGATCCTTTGTCACAGACAACTCGACATTCGGCTTGATTGCTTTTTCTCGAGCTTCCTTGAATATGAGTGAACAATGGTTGTTAGGCTATGTTCACACTGATTCAGCCACATGTTAGAGAAATCAATGGACATCAATGCACGGAGCCCGACCAATTAGGCAACCGAGATGAAAGCTGAATGGCTTGAAGCTCCCACCGTGTTTTTTGGGCCATTGCTAGGACTGTATAAATTGTAGGAAAAAAAACACACAGAACCGCTATAAATTCGAACTATATCCCATGCCACACATTCGAGGTACCTCCCCCCGCATCTTCAGAGAGTCCAAGCTCGCAAGTCGACGCGCCGCAGCGCCGAAGCGTGCCTTCGAGCTCCTTACAATTAAACTTCGTAACCACAGACGAAGCTTAATCACTCCAGCCTTACGTCTTCGTGTTCAAAGGGTCACAGTACACGGCCCCGACGCATACTTCGACCTGAAATTTGAACGGGCGGCAACATCTGTGTCATCGAAGTCTTCGAACAAGAGCTTCAGCTTAGCGAACACGCTGCCCTTGAAGCACGGCCACTTCTTTCTCACTTAACAATAATTTTGACAAGCCCAAGGAACCCAGATTTTGCATTCCCAGTCGTACTCAAGGCTGTTGGTATCGCCCTGAGGGACGAATATAAAGCAACAAGAGCTCGGCGTTGGAGTACCACGGCTACAACCACCAGGCCAGACCCACGAAGACGGCGGGTCAATGTCTTGTTCAGGCTTCCAGGAAGAGTTATTTTTATTACGATATATAGGATAATTTGTTATTTTTTCTCGTTTCTTTCCTCGCTTGAATATTTTCATTTCGTAAGGCCACTCGTTGATACACAATTTATTAGCATAAGTAATCATCATATGCATTTACTTATCACTATAATCTATGGTACGATACAGTCAAACACCTTCATCCTCTATGCCCTCTGAGAAAACAATTCGGTTATTCGACAGCCTCATCACATCAAACCTCAGCCACTCATCGTCGCGTCGATCCTCAGGGTTTTCATAGTAAAATGACTGCAGAGTCGGTACAGCCAACGCTATAGCCCGCATCGTCGTCTTATTCACATCCATCCCTCGAAACCTAACCCGCTTCAACTTGGAAAACGCCTTGAACATATCTACTAACATCTTCTATCATAAAAAAGAAATAATCAGACTGCGAAGAATAATGATATCAAATAGAAACGCCTACCTCAGTCGCACCATCCAATCCACAGCCATTACCCGTCCAATCCTCCAAATTCGGCAAAACCTTCGCCGTCATCTCCATTTGCTCGACAGTCAACCGCGGGTCATCCAGCGCAATACTCTTCGGCCCAACCGTAATCGTAAACCGCTTCACCGCAGGCAAACCACCATACACCTCAAGTGCAACGAAAAAATCATCTATCACTTGAACCCCAAATATAACCTCAACCTCTGCATACTCGCTAGAAATCTCATCGTCCACATCATAATCGTGATCCGGGCCAAGGTGACTCCAGTCGCCTGTAATAATCTCTTGTAATGTAGCCAGTGATTTAACTCTATGACCGGCCATATCCCGGATGAGGTCGATGTGAGCATCCAGTTTCTTGAGGTTGGGAAGAACATCGGGGTGAAGGCACGCCGAATCAAGGGTACAGTGAGAACCGGTCACGCAGTATCCATCTCTGTCGCAGGGGATTCGCAAGTGTTGAATCGTCGGATGGAGGGATACGAATCGGGTGACGATGGCTATAGTATCCCATGGAAGCGACGAGTCTTCTGGGATAGAGTACGAGCCACATTCAAAGAAATAAAGATTCGGAAATGTGACGTGACTCGCAAGGAGGCGATCCAGAGCGCTGGCGTCAAAGTTCCCCATTTCAGTAGGCAGTGTGAGGTGCGTCAATGTCGAAGCGGAGGCATGAAGGAACGATGATGACGTTTGCAGTAAATCTATCAGAAAAAATATGAGTTGAAAAATGTGAAAAATAAATTACATTACATTAAAAGACCATACCTCGATGATTCAAGCGAACCTCTCGCAGTCCAGTAATCGCACTCCATCCCATCGCATCAAAGTCCGGGGCATACTGGAGAGCTTTGGTATACGAAAACGACCTCCACCGTCTCGTACGCATAAAATCCAAAACCTCCTTCTTCTGCTCATCACCAGAACCAAAAGGCCATCCCTCCAGCTCCATCGTATGAGCATTAATAAATCCACGTAACTCGTCCACCGAGAACCAACCAGCAGACTGATTCCCTTGCACAGCCCACTGCGTAACCAGCTTAACACGCCTGACAAACGCACAGAGCGTTTTATGTGTTCTCATCAGCTGCACCACTCCTGTACCGTCTTTGAACGCGCGTTGCTCGATGACGAGGTTCTGGAAGAGTACAGGCCGGGTTGCGTTTAGCGTGATCTTGCTCACTCGCGCAAGAGAGCGCAAGTCACGGCGTCTGCAATGCAGGGCAACGTTGTTCCATAGCTCGTTGGGTAGCGTTGAAGGCATGGGATGGTGGAAAGGCCAATAGCGCAGTTGGTGGGTGATCAACCTTTCTTAAATATAAGTATATATATATATCGATATCTATTGAAAAAATTGCACACGGAAGCCGAAGTCTGGGATTCATCCCTGTTTGACTCGACTTCGTCCGAATCGGAACAGCGGGACCATGTGGGGTGATGGGCGCCCTGTGAAAAATGTCAGTAAGTTAAATATCAGTGTCATTGGGAACATTGAACAGGTTGATACATATCACCTTGCATACTAAGTAGCTATAAACCATAGTGGTCAGCAATACTCGCAGGTATGAACTTCATCACACAGCTCCTGATTCCTCCTAGTGAGAATCCAGACTTGTCATCGACATCAATTCATCACTGGCAGAGAAGCAGACCCGTTCTGAATCGCATCTTGATTCTTGAGTATTTGGTAGCATTAAAACGTTGCAACTGGACAGATATTCGTCTCTGAATACCACAATACGGAGGAAATCGTACATGACTAGAGAATTGACTCGAACCCTTGACTTTGGCACTTCGAGTTCGGAGTTTGAAACTTCCATCAACGGCAAGATGATGCCGCATGGCCCAGGCCCCACGGGATACAAACACCTGTTCGAACCCCTATCACCTAGTTCAATGGCGTCCCAGAACGCAAAGCCAGGCAACCTTGAAAAAAAGAGTTACCAAGAAAAAATATATTCCATGTATATATATAGTTATAAACGTACAATCTAATATCCTGCTCTAAAATTCGAAACGAAAGGGTATATTATGTACATCCACCATCCTCGAATCCTCCATCCTCCATCCACCCACCCAACCCTCATCTCAACCGCTCATCTCAATACCATCTTAAACAAGCACCAACCACCCAACACCATCTAAAACAGGAACCATCCTAAACAGGAACCATACCCCCAACCGTGTTCAATAACCCCTTCACCGCACCACCCACCGGCTCAGGGACCGAATCCAAAGGCACTGCGGCCGTAAGCCCAGAAACCGTACCAGCGCGTGCGGCAAGCTTGAGGTCGTTGGCGTTGACATTGTTGCTTTTATTAGCGGGTTGGGACGAGTCGGAGGATGGTTTGGAAGAAGACGAGTTGTTGGAAGACTTGGAAGAGTTGTTGGACGATTGGTTGGATGAAGAAGAAGCAGCTTTGGAAGCGCCCGAGCCAGAACCAGACATCGACTCGGACGATGAAGATTCGGATCCTCCCTTCGAGTTCGAATTCGAGTGAGACTGCATATTACCACCCTTGCTCATACCCATACTCTCCTTCTGTGAGCCCATGCCCATGCCCTCCTTTTGCGACCCAGAAGACCCCGAGGAAGAGCCAGAGCCAGATTTCGAATCCTCTCCACCACCCATATTTTCGTCTTCCATCTCGCCCTTTTCGCCCTTCTCGCCTTTTCCACCCTTCTGACCTTGTTCGCCCTTCTCTCCCTCGCCCTTTTCGCCCTTCTCTCCTTCGCCCTTCTCGCCCATCCCATTCCCATTCTTTCTCTCCGAGCCATTGCTATTCGAGCCTTTAGAAGAGGACTGAGCAGCACCACCACCCATAGCACGACGCTCAACGCTGTCAATCTCGTCCATGCTCATATCTTGCATCTTATCAGCGTCAGAGTTTTCGTGGCCGACTGCGTTTGAAGAGCTGCCGTTGCCATTGTTGCCGTTTGAACTGGATTTGGTGCCGCTTGAATTGGAGTTGGTGCTGCTGGAGTTGGTGGCCATGGTGGTGTTGGAGTTGCCTTTACCATTACTGCTCGAGTTCGAGTTGGATTGCGACTGCGATCTACAAACCCGAAAAGCAAATAAAAGTCAGATAAAATGTCAAGAAAGTCTAAGTTGTGATAAAAAGACTTACCCATTCTTCGATTCACCGCTACCATTACCGTTGCCGTTAGCGCTCGAAGCACCTTGAGCGCCCTGGGCCTGACCACTCTGACCACCTTGACCTCCAGCACCAGATCCACCAGTACCAGAACCAGATCCTCCAGAGCCGGTACTAGCACCCTGAGCACCAGCACCAGCACCAGCACCAGCAGTCTTCGACCCCGCAGAGATATAATTAAAAGCACCCTGCGCCTGTCCTCCATTCACAGCCTTATCAACCGCACCACTACTTGCACCTGCACCCGTGGAGGAGGTAGTGGAGCCAATGAGGGCATTAACAGGACCCATGGCGTGGATCGAGGGCACGGCTTGCGATCCTCCGACAACAGGAGAGGCTTGCGATCCTCCTACAACAGGAGAGGCTTGCGATCCTGCTATGATAGGGGAGGCTTGAGAGACTTGTACTGCGGGCGTTGGAGAACCGACATTGCCGCCTGAAGTAAGCGGGGACGCAGATGCGATGCGGGCTGTGAATAGCGCGAGGATGAGGATGGAGATGAGGCGGTGGGATTGGGAAGGCATTTTGAGTGTGTGTAGATGAGATGAGATGGAGGTGGAGGTGGTGTGTGAGTTGACGTTGGCGTGGTGGTTGGAGTAGGATGTAGAAGGATGGGTTATCAATGCTCGTGAGCGCTGGGCGTATAGGTAGTACTAGTTTTGTGAACTGAAAAATCGAAAGATGTGGACGCGAACGAAGAGTGTAGGAGATGGATATGAATATGAAATGATTGAACTGGTTGATGATACTGATATTGATACTGGTAATAAAAAGACGCAGACGAGGGGAATTTATAACCAACCCCGAACCCCTCAAATTCGGGTCATCCAACAGCGGCTGACAGAATTCGAGCGCCTCCGACTACTTACATAGTACAGAACCACTTGAACGACTCAGACCTGTGCTAATTATAGGTTTATAACCGATCCATCGATCAAATAATCGAAAGAGACAACGTCATTCTTCGATTACCTGGACCATTACATTGTCATCCAACGATCAACGAACGCGTTGCACCTCGAAAAATCAACCTCAAAATATCAACGTTAACTTGCAAGCTTCCACGCAACACAACACACTAAAAAGTCAAAAATATAATTATATATTGCAGCATCATAACAAAAGCATGTAAGATGTAAATAAATAAATAACTATGTATGCAAAAAGTCTAAGAGCTACGAGCTCCATAAAAGTGGTCGTTCGTTCGTTCGTGTGTGAGGTTAGATAATCTCATCGGGATCGTGCGGGGAGCGGATAGGTAGTGTGAACGCGGACCACTCCAATCCCATGCATATGCGCAGCACATGAGCGGATACCGTCGCGTTCGATGGGACGAAATCAGCGTATACGGAAGACGATGGGACGAGCATAGACGGAGGACGGGGGACGGAAGACGATGGGACGACATCGACGGACGACGGGGGACGGAGAATGCCAGTCTGAGTGATGGGAGGCAACCCGATGACGTCACACCATCGACAATCACCTATGTACGACCCATAAACGCATTATACTTGTTCAAACACGAAATA
>NHTK01005922.1:0-27345 GCA_002938355.1 Panaeolus cyanescens | reverse complement strand
CCGGACGGCGCCTCAGGGATCTTGGTGTACTTTCCGGGGTCCTGGTATGTCCCTTGGTCGATTTATAGCACTTATCCCTGAAGACAGCCATACTGGCGCTAGATCGGTCTGGAACTCGACGGGTGTGGTGGCGATACACTTTATGTACCTCGCACTCGGTGCCGGGCATTGTTATGCATGGATATGTCGTCGTTTGGTCAAATGCTTCCTTGACCGTATTGCCTTTGCATGCTTTCTCGAGAGCTCTGTCTTGAGTACTATCTGGGTACCTAGCTCTCGGTGCCTGTCGGCACAGAGGAATTTAATATATTCATGTTGATTCGATTCATAATAAGTCTTATTTCATACTAGGTGAAGTAAATGTATGTGCACAAATGTTGACTATCGCAACTTGAAACCATTTTTCGAGTCGTAGCGCCGAGCTTTCTCTGCTCGATTTATGTTTTACTCTTTCCCACAAGGTGCCAACATTTCGGTGTTGTGTAACTGGGAATTAATCTCACGGCGCCGAAGCCCCATACAGGTGTTCGCAGAGTCGCAGTAATACGACCGCATCACGCTTAAGTCTCCGAGAAAAGTCCATCAAACCTCGAATGGTTAGAATTGATCAATGGGGCCCCGTAGAGCATAGTCCGTTTGGGAATTGTTTATTTTCCCCGTTTGAATGACCTTCACGACGGTCACATCAGCTTTTTACCCACCAAAACCTTAATAAATCCTTCTCACGGCTCAACTCACGGGGAAGCTTCTGGTGTACAAGGGAACTCACTTTCTTCGGCGCTGTGTAGGTCAGCGCTCGTCATAGGTCTAATAGATGCTATTTTATAACTGACTTGGGCTGGACTTTTATTAATCGTCAAGGTCATTAGGTACAGTAGCCTGTAGCTAAGAGTTGGCGATCTTCCCTCCTGCCAAAATAACATTGATTTAATGATAAATCCATAACTGGTGCTACCACCGCTTGCCAGTGCTGTCAGTGCGTGTACACTCCAAGCTTTTCTGCATGCTTCTTCCGTTCTGTTAGTTGTGACTATCGCCACCGATGACTTGGAGAGGTTGAGCGTGGTATATGTTTCCAATGCCTTTCCTCCAAATTGCATGTATATACCCATCGTCCACCCTGCTCGTTAACAGTAATTCGCTGCGCAGTCGTACAGTCTCTTCTCCGTTAGGCTCTTGGGCCGACGATCGATGAGCCCCCGCTAGTCTACTGGGGATGGGGTTTGAAGAGCTGATGGTGGCATCGCGGCGTGCGCTGCTCCTCAGCCCCCATGTTGCACGCCAGAAAATAAATGCTGGGGCCTTGAGAGAAGCTTTGCCTCGTGTAGGTAAAAGAGAGGTTCTTCTGGAATTTCAAAATCCGTCCATGATCACAAGACGACAAAACACGACCTACATCCCTATTTTACTCTGCTCACTGTGATACCTAAATGCAGATCGAGGTGTTGCGTTACGCTTGAGCACAGTATAATTAGCCTTTTTTCAACGAGTCGCCTACGTCGCAGCACAATAGGGACCTTTTTGATGTGTTGATAGTCCCCGAGGATTACGGGCATGAGATAATAGGGAGATGTATTCCAAAAGAGTGGGTCTGCAGTGCGGGCGCCGTAGTAATTTTATCGTACCTAAGCTCTGCCACCCAGGAAACTACAATGGGACACCCTGCTGCATTATTTGCAATCGACAGGATAGATACACAATTCAGTGAAATGTCACGCCATAGAGATAAACAACCCGAGACAGCTGTTGTGCTGTGCTAAAAGGTAATTTTGAAGTAAATGAACAGATGGAGACATGCGCAGCCGATACTTTGAAGTTTTGGGTTTTGTGTGAGTGTTGATGTGGCGGTGGGTGGAGTTAACGTTATTCAGGGTGCTGATGGACCGGTAAGTCACTCTATAACTTGTCTCCAGCCCTTCACATAACCTTCAGTGTTCAACGTTCAGGCACGGCGATCTGATTTTGATTCTAACAACCCATGGGGAAGACAAACATCTAAACCAGGATGGAGTGTGAATAGAAGGAAGACGCGAGTATGATTCCTTTCAAGGTAGTAGGGAAGGTATATACAATTTACTTTACAGAGCAACTGAATGGGAATATAAGTATTCCAAAAAGATACGACCTCGAGCATAAGAAAGAGGTCATGCATAGCGTACATTAATCTACCGCAGTATGTAATACGTTTGACTACGATAAAGCGTCCAAGGGTTTTACAGACAACAAAAGGCAGAAGGAAAAATAATATCGTACAACGGGGCTTTACAATGTCTATATAATTGCTGAATATACAACAAAGCCCAACAGAGAGACCCAACCCAAGAATAAAATATTGAAAGATGACTAACCATGGAAGCGGTAGGAGTCTGATGGCTCTCCTCCTTCGTCCGATGGGAATGATGAGGAATATGATGGGAGGCTGAAATCACAGGGAGCCATCTGTGTCGTCCAACCTTGATGGAAGGGTGCAATGGAATATGAATGGCGAGGAGGGGAATCGAAGGAGGAGGAACGGGAGAAGGAGTCGAAAATACTGCCTGATTGGAATTGGGGTAGGAATGAGGGATCGAAGCTTGATTGTTGATACATGTTCGAGGCCATCTCAACAGGCGAAAACACTGCTGGCGAGACGATCTTGAAGTTGTAGGCCATAGAAAACTGACGGTTGAAATCTGGCCTATTCGAAACCTCGCTCAACTCGTGAATAATTGTGAAGCGCTCGATGTCTATTAGGATGGTCAGCAATCTTCGTGGATCGAAATAAGGTCAGAACATACCTCCTCTCTGGCTGAGTTTCGACCAATACGATGGCAATACGGCAGTCGAAATCGCGGTCGTCACACCCATAGATTGTGAGGTAACCCTCGTCTCTTCGGAGTGGATGGGAACATTACGATCCCTCCAGACAGTGAAGGTGCTCATGAATCGAGTGGCGGGCATCCCGGTGACGTTGATGGTCACGATGGGAACTCGTCCAAAGAGAGAACTGGTAGGAATTGGAGAAAGCTTACGAGCACTGTAAGGGATACTGTTGTCGACGACGCTATCTCGGCAATTGAGATCGACAATAAAGTCTACCTCCTTATCGCTAATATCTGCCGTAAGCCCAAGGGCAGTTGACAGATGGGTTCCCGATTCGGTGGGCATGAGTTCGACGCATAATGAGACTTGATCAAATGCAGCGTCCAAACCGTTCTCGAGGGTAGAAAAAGGGAGGGGAGAGGCTGATACAGGAGAGACACTGCCGGTAGATGTTGTAGTTGAATAGGAAAAGAATTGGCTTTCTGTCGGAGAGACAGCCTCGAGGGACGATTGAGAACCAGTAGGACTCGAAGTCTGCGCATCGTCTGCTGATTCGTCCTCTCTTGGGAAGTCACGGCAAGTGATGAGCTTAATTACTGAGCAATAAAAGCTTATTACAGCAAGAAAAACAGTAGACGATAAGGGAAACTTACGATGGGGATCCTTGGTCGTCTCATGGATTTGCTGGATTCGACTTCCGACTTGCTTAGGGGTCCTGTGCTTCCCAGTGGTGTCCATAATATACTTGGAGATAAAGCAGTTTCGTTTGGTAAAGCGACGAAGCTTCCTCCCACTCTTAGACGCGGGTCGATAGATGCTGAGTCCTAGATTTCATCTCGATAAGCATAGGCAAGAGCGGGAACTCGTTAGAAGCTGACCTTCAATCAAAGCATCTTCCAAAAGCGGGGGCCACACTGCTTCCTTCTTTTCTTTAGATGTCTTGAAAGTCCTTCGACCGGTACGCTCAGAGTGAGATTGAATGTGGCTAAAGTTGTCAATAGGCGACATGGAGAAATGACCGTGTTGAGTAGAAGGTGTAGTAGGAGGAGAGGGTAGAGAATGTGCGACAGGTTGCATACGAGCGTTCTGGAGGAACGCTGGTAAACTGCTTGTTTTGAAAAGTACAAGGGATGGAGAACACAGCGACTGGATACAGAACGATTATAAGTCATCCCGGTAATTCAAACAGGGCACTTCGAGAACGATGAGATCGGGATAACATGAGATTTGGGGGTGTTTGTTCAAATCTCAGTTTTGCCTGCATGCGATCTCCCTTTCTAACTGATTCGACCAATAAGAAACATCAAAGGACAATCGCCGAAACAGGAATCATTGGAACTTGCTATTGACCGAAGTGCCTGTGTACATGTCCATTTTGATCTTCCGATTCGGCTATTTTATTTCTGTGATTAGGTTTCGAAATTGTATGTTTTTTGTGATAAGATGGAAAGTGATCTATTTGCAAGGCGTATTGGAGACATTCTTTAACCTTAAACTCTACTTTCAGCGCTGACATTTAAAAGAAGAAATCCCCTAGCATTTGCCTCGTTTTTTTGCCATCCTGAAACTCTCCAAAGCGCCCATTTCACAAAATGACAATATTAGGTAATAACAATTGGAAAATAATAAATAATTGTTGGTAGTTAGCAAAAATAAAAAAAAATTAATTTTGCTGACTCTTCTTATCATCAGTATTTTTGTCGTCACTTGTCGTTCTCTTCGTCACGAAATGGAAAATAAAGGTCCTGAAGTTTCCATTGTATCATCAAAGTCATGAGATGTGGCGATGGTACAAAGGCACGTCTTGTTATCCAACCTCGACTGAAAAATAGGGGCTATCACATTAAAGCGCTCGTCAACTCTCCCATCGCTTTCGCCTTCCGTCCGCTATCGGTACACGAAGAAGATTTCTCAAGTTAGAAACCTATAATTAATTCCATCTCGGCTCATATAGTGTGGAGTGAGTTCCCCATCCCGCCAATTGATCTCTCCCAAAGGAACAACTCACAGAGACATGTATGCTTTTAATACCTTCAGCCGTCGGCTCACCTATCACTCGCTTGAATGATCCCTTCCTTACACAGCAAGTCTCTACAGAAAGAGTATGTCCTTCACCAACAGGCAACAGAGCACATGTTGCGCCCACTCCACGATGACTTCACCGACTTGCGATGCTCCACAAAGAACTCGCAACCATATGATGAAAAAAACATACAGCGGGATTTAGACTCTCTTGGGACCCTCGAAACTTGCCACTAGGCCTTTGGGCGTAACAAGCATGGTTCATCACCATGATATTGTGCGCGAAGCACTTTGCCACGCTCATCGATGGTGGAAGTGAGACACCAACGGCTTAGCTTTGGTTTGTTTGATACGATCGTTGGTCCGAGAGATTGGTCATCGTAAAGGTGAATAGGCGCCCAGACGAGTTGAAAACATGCATATGATATTGAACACCTTGATCCGCCCCTTCCAAGAAGATGTGGCACAGAGAATGATGTATAAAAATGAATAGGTATTAAAGAGTGTGGGTCCATGGACGACGTCCAGATAAATTGCGAAGCGACGAGGCGGCGTAGATATTAGATAGGTTATATGAGAGGAAAAAATGTCGAAAGTATGAAATAGAAAGAGCGTGAAGGGATCCAGAATCCAAATTTTGTAAACGTTCGGCAACATACGTGTATGAAGGACGATGCAAGATATGTCAGTAGTGGAATAAAAGGAATGTGTAAGCAGAGAACATTTTACGACAAGAATGTATGTATGTAGACTCAATGCAAGAAAGTGAAGTACCCAGAATGTTCCGCCGATCAGTCCGATCCAGACGACCTCGAGCCTTCATGCTTGTGCAAAGGCAGCGTCGGATATTCATGTTGGAAAGTTGCGATTTCAAAATCGACTCTTGTGGATCGTTATTATGCTCTGCACCCGTCGAAGGCGTACGAGGATTCGACGCCACCAAGGATGAGAGCTTGATTTCGGTTCGGGGGCTTTGTTGGTATCATTGGCCGTCTCGGCTTTGGTACTTGCGGTGGCAGAACGATGCTCCGAAGCATGGATAGAGGGTGGAGGAGACGTACGCGGCGTTTGGGACGAGTATACGGACGGTGAATCGTGACCCCTTGCTGACTTTGGGAGCATCCCAAGTTTGAACCAATCCATACCCCCACTCTGGCCGAGTCCTAGGTCAAGAGCGGCATTTAGACCAAGGTCCGCGTTGAGCTGTTCAACTTGCTCCTGCGATAGGATTGCAATGTCAACTGCTGGAGTATCACTTATTGCGCCGGAGGCCTCTTCTGTCTCATTCGTAGGTGCAGCTGGTTCTTCAGGGTCTGTAGACGAGGAAGCATTTTTTTCTTCAGAACTTGGGGTTGCAGATGATAGAACCTCCTTCATGATCGAGTCCCATTCCCCAGATTTGTCTGATCCGAGACCGTCAATTTGTATAGGTGAGAGGTTTGGAACAGGTTCATGAATTATAGACATGCGGCGACTGAGATGCGATCCATGCGAAGAATGAGAGAATGTAGACGACAGACGAGGTACATAGGATGACTCGGGAGATGCAGACCGAGTGGAAATCCTTGGTGCAGAGTCGATTGATGTTCCACGGGCATGTATTGACGATGAAGAGAAAAGAAGGCCGTCTTCAGCGACCTCTTCCCCCAAAATGCCTCCCCACTCCATCCTGCGATTTCTGTCGATTGGAGTCCCACGTCCAGCGTATTTGATTAAAGGCCATGATCCCCTTGGGCTACTATGATTGTCGGATGAAAAATAGGTGGATGATGTCCTCTTTGCCTCCTTGTTGTTCTGTGCTCCTTGCAAGTGAGAAGCGAATGAAATGGACCGAGAAAGAATTGGCGAAGACGGAGGTGATGGCGAGGGAGAGGAGGGGGGAAGGTGTGACGTGGAAGCAACAGGAGAAGAGGGTGCAGATAAGCAGGAAAGGTCCAAATCGAAATCGTCAAATCCTTGAAAAACAGCTGTGTCTATGGCAGATTCCAAAGCTAAACCGCGGACTGTCTGAGTCTCCGTCTCGTCTTCCTGTTTCTTTGTCGATAAAGTGATTGTGTTAGACCGATGCAAGGCGTCAGACCTATATAATACGCTTGTCAACAATCTACAAAATTGAAAACTTTGAGAACACCTACATTGTAGTACGAGTCTCAATAACTTCTTGCTCGCTGGAGGTTGCGTTCGTGGCACGACTTGCTGAGGTGGTCAGAAGAGGGGAAAGTGGCAGCAGAAACTAGAGCTATGAGTAGGTACCACAGGGTAACTCGTGGTGCGCTAAAACCAGCGGATTGGAAGCTCAGAACTTTCTTCAACTGCAGTTCTGGAACCTTGACAAACTCGGCATTTACGTCGAACTGAAGATAATTTGATTGATAGAACCGCTTTGGCGTTTTATGAGGAGTAAAATTGCGCACCTTCAGATGAGACTTGCAGCTCTTGATGGGTTGAAGAAAGAACTTGAACAAGGGTTGGGCTTTCGTCGAGGGTCGTGTTGCTGGTCGAAAGTCAAACCATTGCCTAAATGCTACCGTAATGGACCCTTGGGTTGACAGAAGGAAGGAGATTTGACGTAATGAATGAGACCGGAAATGGAGGATCCATCCGATTAGAGTTCCTAGGATCATTTCTTCAGACTCATGCCATCGGAGGCAGACTGGGGACAATTCTTCTTCCTGTGCACATATTGAAAATGTGCAACGTCCATGAGGAGATTGCCACAACTCTGGACCGTTTCGCATTTAAAACCCATGCTACAACCTTTTACAAGACTCAATAAATAAAGCCGTTTGTGAGTGGTTGTAACATGGAGCAGCCCTCGACTCCTTACTTCTGAAGTTTAACATGAAACTCAGTCTCTTAAATCAGAACTTAGAAGGGTTAAGTACCAGGGCATCAAACCTACAACGAGTTTTTCAAGTCGTGCTTTTGGTAGCCCTCCTGTCGCATTTCAATTCAGCGTACAATCATGCAGCACGAGATAGAACACTTGTAAACTCACTGTGTCCTTTCGTCGAGCCTCAACGGTGGATTCTTGTGATTATTGGCATGAGGTACAGCCGTCACAGGTGAACAAATACACATCGAAGACAGGCTCGGGTTCCCCCGTCCAAAAAAGTAGACCATTAACCTGAAAAAGGGACGGTGCTTACGCTTTGAAAGCTCTCTTTGAATCAGGCTTAGATATTGCATACAAGCGGGCCCAAGAATGAAAATCGAATAAACAAGTCACCCAGCGCGACTCAGAGCGTACTTGACCGAAGACGCTGACACTAACAATTACACAGTCGTCAAGAGGAAAGCTGCGTTTCTTATCGCGTGACAAGAAAATGTTACTCTATGTCTGATTATTCCACGTGCCAGAGTAACCTTTGGCGTGACATCGACAACTCAGGACCATTCGACGCGACTCCCATTCTTGTACTTGACCTTCATTCAATACATCCATGGTATCTGCTTTGTTGTGAAATGCAACTATACCCCTAGTGAATTTTAAATACGCTATGACATCTTTCTTGAAGGCATTCATACTGAATTATACAAGCGATTTGACTCTCAACGCGCAGTTGGCATACCTGGAGTTACAGTCTTTCAAAGCAACCATAAAGGTGTGAACATTCCTGACCAATACCAGCACTGTCGCTAATGTTTTGAGATAGAACGAACCTGGTTGTATTCTGATGGGCTAACAGAACCCCATTACGATTCAGGCAACGGTCTGGTTTTGGACTTTGTTTCAAGTGAATTTACCCTATACCTACTCGACAGAAAAGTTTAAGAAGCAACCTCAAGTGTCTACCGTTATCTTTAACGGATTGATCTTTTTCTCAATGGAAACCATGGTAGAAACAGCTTGTGGTAAGCAAAGCCAATTTTTATTTTTCAGAGGACTCAGATTCTGTTTCGCAGACTCAAGTGGTGAACATTACCTTCAGGCTTCACACACCTCGCCTTAATGGATAGTCTTTGACCCACGATCCCCAGTATTTTGCCTCTTACCCGAAGGATGAACTTCCACGTCGCGTCCAGTTGACATGATGCCAATGCGCGTTGCCGTCTTCCAATTGCCTACCTTGGTAACTTGTTTTCTGACGAAGACAGGGGCAAGAACCACTTCCACGTTTTGTCGTGTATTATCCGAACAGACAGCAACCGGTGCATGAAATAAAATTGAAACCATGCGCTCTATCATTCCGAGGTTATGTGTCTACTTGATTTCGACTCTTCAGGCCACCTAGTGTTTTTCTTTTCATTAAGGGTTGGCGTCAAATAGGCCTTCTAATGGTGGGAGGATTCAGGCCAAGACGGGTTCATCAGAGTATTGTCAAGCAACAAGTCCCCAGCCAGTTGCCCGTTTTGCCTCACAACCAGAGGCGCAAAGACGAATTCGCCCCTCGAAGGGTTTGTATAAATAAGCGGAGGCAAAATTTTGAAACTTTGACCTGGTCTAACGCTTTGTTACGCCTGGGTCAACTTCTTTTTCTTTTTTTCCAGTTAGTTTGTCTACTCTCTTCTTCTTTTCCTTCTTATTCCTTTCTTTCTCTCGTTTAGCAGACTCTTCAAGCGTCTCCTTCAAGCTCATAGCGATGAAATTGGGGGCAGGAATCTATACTTTTCCAAATGAAATTTTGGAAAATATTTTCGAAATGGGAGCACGAATTCCAATGCCCACTGACGAGAGCTACCCACACTGTCCCCTCTTTTCGAAATCTCCTCTTCAACCTCTTTATCCGATAGCTCTTTCGCAAGTTTGCATTCAGTGGAGAGAACTCGTCTTACAGATGCCCGTGTTATGGAGATACATCCACGTTTCTCGCTCAGCGGAAGCACATCGTCGTCTCAAGTCGCAGATTCAAAGGTCGCTCGAGTGGCTCCCCACATATCTAATCCGGTCTGGGGATCAACCTCTTCACATCACCATTGATACCACGCGAGTTCCTTTTCCAGCAACCCTTCCACTCCTCGCAAAAGCCTCCGGTCGATGGGCATCTCTTACCCTTCTCGTATCCCATGTTGGACATCTCCCTCCCATCCTTTCTGTACTGGGCAACACTCACGTTCCGGCATTGAACTCCCTGACTATTGCATCCGATATCTATCGCGAAGGGATTGTCGTGTATGACGCATTACCAGCCTTCTTTGACTATGCGCCGTCATTGACGCGCATCAAATTGCTGGGTACTTATACAGCGTGGAACGCGCCGCCATTCTCAAACCTCCTACAGATGGAACTCTGCTACGCCTCGCACTGGCCCGACTTTGAGTCCCTGGGTAGCTTATTCGCCGCATCACCGAACCTTCGGCAACTTGTCATTCACGATGATATCGCCCAGATTCTTCACAATGTGGATCTGCCGAGGAATTACGAGCAGATCAGGCTTATGAGCCTTACCTACCTCGAGATTCGGGTCTATCGCTTGAGGCGCGCCAAAGCTGAGGTGGCGAGGCTGGTCGCACTCTTTTTCCTACCTTCGCTTCGAACACTCCATTTGAAGGAAATATTCAAAGATGAGTGGAAGGAATTGTATCGCGCATTTGGATTTCCCCTTCACCCTGGAGACTTTGATCACACCTACCCACACCGTGCATTGGAGTACTTCCCGGCGCTTAGTAACCTCAACGTCGAGTTTGCTATTTAGAAAGATAAGCCGACCCCTACGCACGTTTCATTGCTAGAATTTTTCGTGCGCTTCCTTCTTCCTTTTTTTTCCTTTTTGGCAGCCAGATTTTCCAACTCCCTTTCTTTTTTGAACTCGTCTCTATTTATATTCTGTGTCACTCATTTGACCTTCGTTCTTGGACACTCTGACGTTTTGAACGTCTGTATCACTCTTTTGGCTCACCGCATTGGGCTTTGTATACTATCATTTTGGACTATCATTTCGACCTCACACACGCGAACACTCTTTCCCCCCTCTCCACTTCCTGTATTTCTGTTGGGCGCCATCCACTACAACCATCTCATCCCTTATCGAACACACAGATCCGTCCTAAAACCGCCCGAGATTCATCCATCTTACCGTCTTCCCTTTCGTTTCACCTGTATGTATAAGTATTTGCCACAACCCCAAAACATGCAGGATAATCGCAATGGCTGGCGATCCATTGCGGACGGTATCACTGCCCAAACATGTATCATGTACTTCGAACCGAAAAAAATACTCCGTGTACCTAACTACAAAGTTAAACCATTGTACATACCTGTAGAACAGGTAGCACAGAAATGCAACCCCTCCATGTGGATTTTTGAAAGACTCACGACTGGCACATCCGAAATCGAGGAGCGATCATTAATCATTACTCGGTGGAATTCATAAATTGACATCGACCGCAGGCATACTAGGCAGCCAGTTGTGGGAATTTTACATCTATCGGACAAGAAACGCCAAAAGGGAGCAAAGGATGGCAGATACTATAGTCTTGGTCAACCTCCATCAGAATACATGGTTTAAGTTACAGGTACACAGTCGTCCGCACCTCCACACAGCCGTGGTCGCAGATCGATTACATGTACACTGATTATTGGAAATGTGGCAATTGAGGCCTTATGAAAATTGAAAATTTGAATGGGTGATTTATTCCCCCAACGTACTGGTACACGATCGATACCTTTGAAACACCCATTCATCCTCATCCATCGCCGTCAAACGTTGTCCATGTACCTTACACCCGTACATTGTATGTTCCTATTGACCCTCTCATCTCCGAAATACAGGTTTCTCGTGTCCCTCAAATATTCGTTCCAGCTGTTCCTTGTGCAAAGCAAGGGTTAAGACATCCATGAACTTCCAATTCATGAACGAATGAAGAAGAGTATTCTCAGCAGTATATGTTTTCGGGGTTAACGGAGCAGCAACAGACCAGCCAGAAAAAATCGTTCCAATGTTTAGCAAGAAAAACAAATCGACGTTATGTATTAATTACAACTTGAAAGCATCAAGTAGTATTTTCCCTAAAAGGTGTATATGAATAAATGCCCAATGATCATGTAAACCGGGAATGCAAAATGGGTAAAATAATGTGGTGTAGCCGGGTGATAATCATGATGAGTGGAAATCCGAAACGCGTAACGCCGTCCATATGAAGGATCTGCGTCTGATGATAGTTTCAGTGTAATAAGAGCAAAGGGGTGGAATCGGGTCATAAGGAGGTCGTCACGGAACCGTTAACGTGGTATAGCGAGCGCAATAAATAGTGTTTTATACTTTTTTCCCTGTGTCTTTGCTTGCATCGGATCGAAAAGGCGTCCATCGGACGCGTTGTTGAAAACGAAAAGGGGAACCATCAGTGGTAATGAGCCACGGCCAGCAGCGCCAGAACGTGGTCGATTAGTTGTTCTTGACGCGCTTAAGGACGTGTCGCAAAAGGCCATCCTTTCCAACTTCCTCCACTCTCTGCAGCTTGTATCCTCCAATCTTGGGCAGAACAACGGCCCAACCGACCCAGTAAAGGAATCCAATACCAAACACAGCCCAACCAGCAACGGCATGCGTCCAATAGGGAAGTGACTTGTAAGGTTCAGCACCGGCAGGTGGAGGGGTAAGGGGAACAATGAAGAGGAAAACGTTAACAGCTCCGAAGAAACCTGCTGCGATGAGGCCAAAGAGGGGGACACGAGGCCAGTCTGGGTAGGGGCGGAAAGCGAGATACACCACTCCGAAAGAAATGAGGGCGTTGATAACAGACAGAGGGTAGGAGATCTGTCATAATACGGTGAATTTTATATCATCAGAAAAAAGCGAGTGTACTCACGACGTTGAGGACGAAATCATAGGCATCACCAGGGGGAAGAGCAAAGATGACGATCAAGCAAATCACCCAGTCTGACAATGTATGTTAATATGCCAATCGTGACCAAAGAAAGAAAAAAAAACTTACGAAGACCAAGACCGGCCAAAGGAGCGTTGAAAGGCCTGTTGCTTCCCCAAATCTTGCTGAACGGAAGAACACCTTCACGTCCTAGCTCTTGGTTGACACGCCCTTGGGAGAAGATGACAGATAAAACGTTTCCGAGGGCGGAAAGCGCAACGAAAACGGACAGAGCGCGACCAGCCCTGGGACCGTAAACATTCTCAAAGAGAAGTGCGGCCACAAGTCGTCCTGAGCCTGTAATCTCCTCCTTGGTGGCACCAGCGAAGTAGGCAATGTTGGCGAGAAGATAGAGAACTGTGATGACACCGATAGCCAGGGGACCAGCAATGCGAACAGTGCGTTTGGGGTCCTTGACTTCAGCCAAAGCATAGTTGACGTTGCTGAATCCGATGTACGACCAAATAACCTAGAAATTAAGAGTAAATCAGCAGTCAACGACGAATAGTGGACACAACGTACATTGTACAAGCTCAAGCAGAAAGAGGATGCACTAGCAGTGGTTCCCTCAAAAGCGTTGGTAAAGTTGTTGGGCTTGGGAACCTTCATGTGACCCCCAAGAGCAACGAATCCGGTGATGATAACAAAGACGAGGACGAGAACTTTGAAAACACCTAGGAAATTCTGCAGCCTGAGACCCCACTTCATGGCAGTTCCGTGGATAAGGAAGGCAAAGGTGATGCACGCGAAACCGACCCATCGAAGAGTCCATCGGGTTGGCTCAACGTTGGCGGCAAGAAGGATGTATTCACCGAAAACTAACGAGTTTCCAGCAGCCCAAGCTGTGCAAATATCGGTTAGCAGGCAAACTAAGATAACAAGAAATGATAGCGCACCAAGAAGGACTCCGTTAGACGCAAACACGGAAGTAATAAGGAACTTTGGCTTGCGGAAAAGGTACTCGAGGTAGTTCTTTTCGCCTCCGTTCTTGGGAACAGCCTACACAGATATTAAAATTTAAAAAAAGGAAGAAAGAAAAAGAAACGTACAGATCCCCACACAATGTATACCCACATACCCGCAGATGCAATAATTGCACCAATAACCCACATAAATCTGGATTGACGTTGAGGACATGGGTGCGAAAAAAGGTGAATTTTGAGAAACTCACAGCGACAGGCCCACGCTTCCGCTGAGGCGGAGAATAGAACTCGGCGTCGCAAAAACACTGGTAAAAAGTGTAAGAAAATGGTGATAGCTCCAGCGAGAAAGAATAGACGCACCCAGTACCGATGATACGGTTAAAGATAATGAAAACGGCTGAGACGAGGCCGATTTGCCTTCGCTCTGGGACCCTCTCATCGTCGTTCGAGGCGATGCTCTCTGAAACCTGAACGTCAGATTTCAGGTCCTTCTCGTAATATTCAGAAGATGCCATGGTAAACCAGCTGTAAGGTCCTAAGGAAAAGGGAAATTCCGGCAAAAGTGGACCACTGAGTTCACCAGTGCACCTGGCGAAGAAAAGAGGGAAAAAGGTGGAGAATGGGCAAAAGCGGGTACTTCACGTCGTTCATCAGGTATGTTTTATACCATGCCCCCTCCTCGGAGCAGTTCAGCGAGAGAGATCTGGAGAAACGATTGGCCTGTCATCGTCAGATCCAAGACGCGGGATTACACCAGAATTGCGAAAGGACAAAACGGTGTCTGGTTCATATAATTTATCTTGGCGCTAATGAACCAACGCATGGATGAAGCGCCAAGGGGCAATGCTCCATTGTACCCTGTAAAATTTCTGTAAGTTGTGACTGCATTGCGGAGGGAGAACGAACCAGCACAGGCTCGGAGTACCACCAAGTTTGGTTGTCCTTGTTTGGCCCCACCAATGATCCGAGCTCTGTTGAGCAGAGAACGACTCGATGCTCAAAGTTTTCTTTTACTCTTCTGTTGCTTTTAAAATTCAAAATTAAACTCAAGAGACTACGGGAAACTTTAATTAAAGACTTGGAACTCAAACTTCGGACTACAGCCCTCTGAGCCTGGTTTGTTTTTGGACTACAACACCGTGCGGAAGCAAAACAACAACAGGACAGCTTCGATCACCCGAGCCGGCACTCTGAGATTATTTGTTTTTGCCGCTCGGAGGACTGAAATGTCCAAAAGAAAACAGACATTCAGACTTAGAAAGAAACACAAGTACACGTCTACTGAACTTGCCTATTGATAAAGGCCTGTCTTTCTCCTTGCTGACCGTAATTATCAGTAAAACAGGAGCTCGCCTTCCATTGCCTGAATCG
Source organism: Panaeolus cyanescens (assembly GCA_002938355.1). Lineage (NCBI taxonomy): Eukaryota > Fungi > Basidiomycota > Agaricomycetes > Agaricales > Panaeolus > Panaeolus cyanescens. Next base: position 12,421 of record NHTK01005922.1, on the reverse strand, counting down.
CAATAGTTAGAAAGACTCATTGGAATGAACCTGTTGCCCATCATATGGTATATGACATATGCTCTCGGACTCAGGATTGCCGGCCACAGGCACAGAAGCGCATGGTTCATCCATGGCCAGGCCAATGGAAAATACCCTGGTAGGTTCACACGACTGCGACAGTATCAGGCTGCATCAGATGGATATGGAGTGCATATGGTTGATTACAGCCAGCACTGCTCATTTCACTACAGGGCCAAGTCCTGATGTCGACAGATTTGGACTAAACAAGAAATTGCGCCACACTCGCTTTAATTAGCTCTTTTGATCTATCGTTCTTATCTGTACCTGAACGTGGCTTCGAAAAGCGCTCAGAGATTGTCGTTGAGTATAACGAATTCGCCACACCCCTAGAGGTATTCCGAATTCTACCCCACCGAGGCTCAGGAGTAGTAGAAGAAAGAGCATCTCAAACCCCATTGGACAGCCTTCTTTCGCATAACGAATCCTCAGGGTTATGTAAGTGACTCATGCTCCGCCTTCTCCATCAATGGCGCAATTGGCCCAGTGGATGACACTATTTCAAATATCAGCACCCATGCGACCATTGCATCGCATCCTGCTGTTCAGGCAATGTGCTCCACGCTGCATCTCGCAAATTTTACATTCTAGTACTAATTAGAAAAATCCTCAGTGACTCGATGGTCAAACCAAAATAGCTCGACATCCTGACGCAAAAGTGCAAATCCAACACCGACGCACATGCTTTACATTGCCAGGGCCTGTCGTTGGAATAGCCTGTCTATATCATAATCCAATTACCACATCATGCAGACCAAAGTCCAAACTTTGGCGTCGACCTTTTAGCTGGTGGTTCGTGCTTCGGCAGGCGCCTATATAACGTTAACATACGTCGAACGACCGATTTGAGCAGTCCACTAGACTCTTGGCTATGCCGCACGCGGAGATCCCCAGATAATTGAATCGAATGGACTTCATGTGCGCGATTCTGAATGAGTCGTGGCTCGCAACCTAACTCTGGGCGTCTTGAAAAGCACCAGAACGGGTTGACACATTAAATTGATTCAATGCCAACAATAGCGCTGTTAAAGTGACTTTGGGCGTGATGATAACTGGACATGGTCTTGATATTGCATCTATCTCGAGCTCGCAAGTTCCGTGCCGTCAGAGGAGTGGTTGGGAAATTTCATCAGCTACATCATTTTCACCCGCGAACTGAGCTCGGGATTCTGTTGCAGTCATTCACAAGTCATCGGTTACCCAAGCCAGTCCGACGGCGATTAATCGAGTTGAACAAAAAGATGAACCTGACATCTCACGAAACGCTTCGAATGTTCGAGGGTCCAACCAGTGCCTCACACATACCAACTATTCACATAACACCATCGAACTCTTAACTTTGAATTTTGTATCTGGTCAGCATCATAGGTAAATCAAATGGCATAAAATCATTAGCATCTACAACATCAAAAGAGCATCTATGGTATATAACGAAATTAAATCACTGGTATATCCATCCCCGAAACGTAAAAATCAGTGTCCAGGCCTTCATGTTTGGCAATGTAGACCTTTTATTCCCAGCCGCATTCCGTCCGGAATCCATTTTGAATCGTGTCGAATCGTTCCCGTCGTCGAAACTCATGACCCTTAAAGAGCGTCCGAAGTGGCATGTTACCACTATTTTCCATCAGCACCATCAAACATCGAACCATCACGACCGCTCTTTCACATCTTCCTCTTCCTCATCTTCAGTCGACGAATCCCTTGCACTCTCAGGTTCAACCTCCTTTTTAACTCTCCGCGTCCCAACTACACCAACACCTCTGAAGAACACCACACCCAATATCGTAGCTAAAAAGAAGTACGATGATCAATGATGATGAACACACGCAAAATCGAGGGGGAAAAGGGTGAACGAGTACAATAATAACCAAGTATGTACTCACCAACGATTCCAAACGCAAATGCGGTCCAAAACGCAGCTCGGTATGGTAAAATCGCGTCTTCCTGGGCTCGAGGCTTTGAATGAATGCTATTATAAACAACGGTCGTAACCGTGACTCCAACTGCTGTTCCCAGCTAAGAAGGTGAAAATCTCAGCATAAACACGTTGTTTCAATAGGAGACAAGATTAAACGAGAATTCACCTGAGTCATTGTATTAAACAACGCTCCACTGACACTTTGTTCGTGTGGAAGCGAGAATTTAGCAATGAATAGGGTGCCAGCAGAGAATACCAAGTCGGCGCCCATGACTGCCAATACCGACGATGGGAATGCGTAGGCCCAATAGGAGGCGTGTGGCTCAATAATCGCAAACAGGAGAGACGCAATGGCAGTTGCAAACGCGCCACCAGCTAAAATATAAGGATTTGTTAGAAAAAACATGATCAAAACACAACAGAAATTTCAAAACTTGAAACGCACCACACAACCATACAACGTCTACTCTCGCTGCCATGAATCCCACAAACATATTACAAGAGAACCCGCTCACAAACGTCGGCAATAACCTTACCACCGTCTGCGTCGCGGAATATCTCATATAATTCTGATAATACAACCCCACCCAAAAAGTCCATGCAACAAAGCCACACCAATTCGTAAACGCCAACCCAAGCATGGCTGCAAACCGCCCATTCGCTCGCGTCCACAAGGTGAGTTTCATCAACGGTGGAGGCGTCCATCTATACAACAACGAATGCAGCATGGATCTTCGGGAATGATCAACATCGCCATTTATCTGTCTCTCAGCTTTTTCCCCAACGCCTCCTTCATCCCTCTTTACCCCTTCCAAAAACCACTGCCATCCCAAGAACAGGACCACAAACACAACTCCAGCCACCAGCAGGCCCACAATATAGGGTGTACTCCACTTTTGCGGCGCAATCTCTCCTTGGCTCAGTACGAAGACAATTAAGATCAAGCCAACGGACACGAGTGCCGCACCTAACCAGTCAACCCGACGGTCTGTTTCCGTTGAAGGTTTGTCGGCGTCGTTAGAGAATAGTCCCGTGAGGAAGCACAGGAAGGTAAGGCCTGTGAGCAAGAATTGGCCAGAGCGCCACGTTGGTCTAGTTGGTTGTCAGGTTGAATAGGTTGAAGTAAATTTAGGTTAAGATTGATAGAGTCAATCAAAATTCAAAGGAAAAAAGTTAGTTGAGTAACGGTTTCAATAATCTATATGGTGCTCACTTTGAAAACTCGCTAAGAACACCTCCCAACGCGGTACCAAAAACAGCGCCTATAGGTGCCCCAGCCGAATACGTAGCAAATGCCAAAGAGCGTGCTCGTGATGGGGGGAACGAGTTGGCGAGGATACCCAGCTAAGCAAAAATAATCCAATGGGAGAGAAGCATTGAGATAAAAACGGAGCGAAATAAACACAAGATGTACTTACTGAGGCAGGTATAACAGCAGCAGCACCGATTCCTTGTAGACCTCTAAGAACATCGAGCATGATGACATCTAAACGTAGTTAAAATGAAAAATCTCGCTTTAATACAAAACAAAATGTAAAAATAAAATATAGACCACATACTTTGCGCAAACCCACACCCTAGATTAAAAACAGCCATTATAAATGACCCAATCAGAAAGGTCTTTTTGCGGCCGTGCAGATCTGCCAGTCTGCCGCACATGAGAAGAAGACATCCCTACAACGACAAAAGGAACACAGTAAGTAAATAAAAATAAAAGGATGACGGAGCAATGACATACCGAACTCAAGGGATATGCAGACACAACCCATTGTAGCTGTTCTTCGCTCAACACCATCTCCCGTTGTATCGTCGGCAACGAGATGGACACAGTCGTAACACCCGCGATCTAAACCATAAAAAAAAAAGATATTTAAGTATTTTTCGATGATGAGCTTTCATAAGAAGAGTTGGTAAAAAGGGTCTTTTACATGGCAAATGAGTTAGAAAAGAGACACGTAAAAAGGCTCACATTAACCATCATCGAGAAACTCATCGTCAGTACGATCATCATTGACTTGATCGTACTCCTCTTTTCTTCTACACCGTTGTCCCCATTGCCATTGACGTGCTTCCCAACCACCAGGGTACTGTTCTGGCCACCTCTAGCATTCTCGTCTTGTTTTGTTGTCACGTTTTCTCCACTCACGTCCTGGGCATATTTTTCATCTGACTGTCTCCTATGTGAGGATGGTGTTGCTGGCAGTGATGATGATGACATCGCTGGCACCGTGGTTTCTCGTTCCATTATCGTGTCACTTCAAAGCCTGGGTGAAAGGAAGGCGTTTGTTTAGCTTCACGAGCCACCAACCAGGGCAAGTTGACGATCACAAGGAATACTAGACTCCAGCGTCCGAAAGACGCGATGCATGGATCCGCGCACGAAAGAAAGATGAATAAACGAAAAGATGACTCACCAGGTCAAATTGGGATGGGATGGATGCAGAGATTATCCGAGAATTATTAATCTGCAGTCCAAGCACCGACGAAGGGCTGAGTCAGGCCTGTAATGATTGGGCTTTATATGATACAGTATCTAGAAGGTCGGTAGGTAAGCAGGTCGGTAAATCAATACGTCTATAGGGTCGGCAAGGAAAGTAGGCCAGTGCCGCAATGAAAGCAAGTAAACACGTAGGAATGGAAGGCAGTAATCGATGAATCGACACACCCATCCATTTCTATGTTTATAATTAGAACGGTCAAATATAACAGAGAAGACGAAGATGAAAAATGTGTCATGTATTGAATGATAATGCTCACCTGACGCTTGAGCTGGGATCCTGCTTCAATTAAGCTTAGAGAATGAAACCTCTTCAATTTGCCTGCCTGCGTAGGCACAAGCCGTAGACACTGACAGCCGTAGACGATAACAAGTTTAGTTTAATAATGGCCCTTATCTTCTTTGATTTCGCGCAGTTTGCCTATGGTTTTACACGGCACTAATTCAAAGATAGTTCACTGCCAACTTGAAGTGCCGCATCAGCAATGCAAAGTCGGTGATGTGTAAGTAAGAAAAAAAGGCGTACCAATCAACCTTTCAACCAACTCAAATGAGGTCCAGATTCACTTTTGCCACCCCTGCGATTGACGAGTACAAAAAGCTTTCGGACACTGGCAAATATGAGCTGGAAAATGATCAGGATGACAGTAAGGAGGGAGGAAAAGAAAAAGAAGAAAAGTAAGCGAGACCCTATACGTTTATACATACATATGTCATGATTAATATAAGTTATCAAATGTATCCCCGTCGCATGCCGCATGCCGCATACCGCACCGTTTTCCTCTTGGACCCCACTCCATCCACAAACTCATGATCAACAGTTCAAAGCCATCAATGGCAAGGCAGAAGGAATCCAATCCCTATCTTAAGTGCGTGCTTCAACTCCAATCTCTTTCATATCGTCGGAAATACGATTTTAAAGGTGGAAGTCGATGTCAATGTTGATGTCTACCGAGCGGAGCATGTGGTCAGTAGCAAGGGGATTATGTGGGATTTCGTTCGGATCTTTCGGGTATGTGAAAGGTCCCAGGGATCGTATTACGTACAATGATAATAGGGGCTGGCATTTCAGGCACCTACACATTACCAGTGACAATGCCCTTCCCACTGTGTGCGCCATTTAAGAATCAGTTAATTAATCCACTCAGCGACATACATAATTGAGAAAAAAAAAGTTCAATCATCAAATATTAGGACCCTGCCCCTAACCTCCCCCGCCAACACCATTGCTGGCGCCTATTAATACCGGAATATTACTCATGACCGTCATCTGGAAAAGAATTGTTCGAATTCGATTGAGCGGAGCAGAATGTTAAACCGCAATTTGACCCTTGATCGTAACTGCATTAAATCTTCTCGAACGATTACAAGCTTGAATACATTTGAATACATACCTTGGTCCTCGTGCGACCAGCAGTGCGACGTGACACTATGGAACTTTTTTTCTGGATCCAGTTATCGAGGGGGTCCTCTCGATACCATCAAGCGCGAAGATACCTAAAGCAAGCAGAAAATGGTGTCTAAAAGGTCAAGGAGCAAATTTTGGGAGATCTATCAGCTTCGACGGATCCAGGATGCCAATGAGTGAGTAGTCACTCCAATGCGATGGGAGACTGGCGAATGTTCAACGTTCTGGTATACTTCTACCTCTCTGTTTATAAAACAGACAGTATCGTATTCTAATGGTAAAGATATATCACTTTAAACCTTCTTGACAAAGGAGAGTAATCATTGGATTATATTCTGAGCTGTTCTCGATTCAGACAGGGGCTTCAACGTCCCAAAAAGGGCATTACTTGATTTTGATGGGAGTCCGGCGTCCAACAGATCTGTCCAACTTGGTCTTGAACGTATTTGACCACACTCCACGACATTTGCACGCATTCCAAATGATAGAATCTCGTTATATGTAACAACAATACACATCTCTATGAAGGGTTAGTTGGCTTAACTGTTAGTTGTTTCTACCACTTCATAATAACCCTTCACAGCCCTTCACTGCAGGTCTACTGGCATACTCGACGAGACAATTATAACTCGGAATCAACAATTAGTCGACGGGATGGACAGAACGTTACCAACTATACAGGTATGCCTTTAACAAACTGATTTGAGCTAAACTTGATTAATCTCTATTGTCAAGTTTGCCATGCTGGTGACTATAAAATGAGACCAGTAAACGACCTTTGCTGCATCCATCATACTTTTTCTTTCATCATTTCATCGTGGCCAGGTATGTTCACGAAGTTGAAAATCTGAAACCGACTCACTTTTCTTCTGTGAAATTTTAGGATGCCAGCCCTCACCATCTCACGTACCAAAACATCGTTTCTCAACAAGATCAAGGCTGCGATCTCGTGGACGAACGTAAATACGTTGAACGTCGACGACGACGCTCCACTCAAACCTCTCGAGAAAGCCCATCCGACCAAACCATCGACCACCATCAATGACCTCCCGCCTGAGATCCTTGCCATAATATTTCACGCTTACATGTTCTGGGAGGACGAACCCGACCATGTGGACCCCGAACTTGAGGGCGTGGTCCCTGTATTCGCACCCAACCCCTGCGCGGCGCCATTACTATTCTGCGGAGTCTCTAGCTATTGGCGCAATGTTGCAATATCTAGCCCTGCGTTGTGGTCTTCAATTGTCATTCGAGATACGTGTCGTCCCAAAGCTATCGCGTTATGGCTTGAGCGGTCTCAAACCCAACCTTTGTCCTTACTCGTATCATTAGGTCAAAACATGGCAAATACTGATAAGTTTGCACGTCTATCAAAGATGCTCTACGCAAACATGTCACGATGGAAACACGTCTCATTTCGTCTACCGACGGCAAAGGACATGCAACAGGTGATGTTCAATCTCATGCCCCAAGCAGGGAAATCTCCAGCCCCTCAGCTCCAGCTCCTCGATTTGCCTTCAGAGGCATATACCACCGGACGTCACTATTGGTGGTCATCCACGCCACAAGTCTTCTCTGTCCCCCATTCCACACTTCGGCACATTTCATGGGGCTGCCATGTCGCGCCAGACATTTCCCGCATACCGGAAACGAGAAATTTATGGTTGAATTTACAACAAATTACCTTCTCGACGATTTCAACACTCGATTTGGTTTCCTTTTTGCGAGTATGTAAAAACCTGCGGGTTATAAACATCAAGTTTTTGCATACGTTATCGATCGATGATATGCCTACCATCGTCGCTCACAATCTTGAAGCGTTTAATATCGGCATGGTCGTTGGTAAACTCGCCAGTACAATCTGTTTACTGAAAACCCCAAACCTCAAGCGACTTCGTTTCACTCACCGAGCTGGTGGTAAACAGGCCGTCGTGCTTGAAAAATACATTGCCAGGTTAGGGTGCAAGTTGGAATACCTCTGCATCGTGAACAAGAGTCCAGATCTTGGCGAGGACGAGATCAGGACTTTGTTACAGTCGCCTCTTTTCACGTCTATTCCACGCCTCTCCTTGCGTGTGGTCGCAGAGGCTTGTCGCCCATTCTTTCCTCATTTGATTATTAGAGAAACTGCGGGTCAATGGAAGAGTATTGCATATGCGTACTATGATCACAAGATTTATTCGTACCATTTTGGATGGGGATCACGCGACAATGCGAGCGCCTATTCTGCTGATTATCCGTTCTTGGTGGGGACATAAATTCGAACTAAGATGGTCTGTGTATTTAAATACATGTCCTCTGATATCTGCCTGTCCCTAAATATTCCTGTATTTTGTCGCTATATGTATTTAAACCCTGTATGTAAACTCGTATGATTTATGAATCCATTCTGACTCGCTGGACGACAGGTGCGACGGCCTCAACTTGAACCACATCCAGACCAATCCGAGAAATCTCCCAATGTACATTGGTGCCAATTGGCATTTCGTGAACTAGTGATATCGATACGTTAGATCCGCAGAAGCTCAAAATAAACTGATCTGGTACCCTCGGGAGACACCCAATTTTTTTCTTTCACGTTTTATCCTTAGTCCTCATCCAGCCTACGCGGTGAAATCGAAGAATACGCAGGAACATGATACGATGACAGCGGCGAGCTCCACTGGCATGGCCGACGTCCATAGGCCTTCAGGCTGACCACTCCCATAAAATCTCACCTGATTATGACGATATCGAAGTACTACTCCAGCCATTGCGTCCTAAGGCACTTGTGGGAGTAAATGGGTCCTGGGACTCTGACTGGACATGTTCGTCATGCATAATTTTGCGGGGGGTGGTGAATGTTAAACTTACCGCTGGAGAGAGTTCGATCAAGCAAATTGTACCACGAGCAGTGTAAATACCTGGATCTTAGAAGCATGAGGTGGATCAAAAAGGATTGTTGTTGGATTGTCGTTGCGGTGAAAGTTGCAACGTTGAATATTGAATTCAGATAGGGGCTTAAATGTCCTAAACGGGTATTGCTCAATTTGATGGCTGTACTGATACTTGTACCTCAACCACCACGACCGCCAGACATTTGGGAACATTCTAGCAAACAGAATGCGATGTCCATCGGTACCAAACAATAAAAGATGTCAGTTTATTCAATTCAACTGCTAGGATCATAGCATAGTAACGGTTTGCGACTTGTGCAGGTTTCCCATGACGAGACAATAAGCTGACTGACAGGATGTTACCCGTTTACCAAAAAATACAGGTATGTCCTCAACAAAAGAACTTAAACCTGATTAATCTCTATTGTTTAGTTTACCATGGTGGCGACTATAAAAAAGACCAATAAACGCGGTCATGGGGCACCACTGTCTTCTCTGTTTTGTCGTGGCCAGGTATGTTTCCGTATTTCAGAGTCTGAAATGACGTCCAGCTAAATTATACACATTTGTTGGGACTTTTAGGATGCCAGGACTTACTATTTCGCGTACCAGCGTGCCTTTTCTGAACAAGATCAAAGATGTATTCTCGCGGACCAAGGTGGAAAAGGACTTGAATGTCGTCGACGTTCCAGCCAGCAGCATTCTGGCACTCAACGCACACTGTTCTGAAAGCCAGCAACACGAGTCGCCGCATCCCCTCCCAGATTCATCTACCAACGATTCTCTTTCTCACCAATCAGACTCTTTTACTGTTGCTCCAGGCTCACCAACCGCTCTGGGGACACCGACTCGACCATCGCTCACCATTAATGACCTCCCACCCGAGATCCTTGCAACCATATTCCACACTTACATGTTCTGGGAGGACGAATCAGACCTTATCGACCCCGAACTCGAGGGCATGATCTCCGTGTTCAAACCCGACCCCCGCTCGGCGCCGTTATTATTCTGCAACGTTTGCAGTTATTGGCGCGAAGTTGCAATTTCGACTCCTGCATTATGGTCTGCAATCGTCATTCACTATTTGTGTTGTCCTGAAACTATCTCGGTATGGCTTGAGCGCTCTCAGGCCCACCCCCTGTCCTTACTTGTCGCATTAGGTCAAGACTTGGCCAATACCGATAAGTTTGCGCGTCTTTTAGAGATGCTCTATGCAAACATGCCTCGATGGAAACGGGTCTCATTCCATCTGCCGACTGCAAAGGATATGCGACGTTTGCTGTTTGATCTCATTCCCGAGCCGGGGAGGTCTCCAGCTACTCAACTGCAGTACCTCCACTTATCCTCATCGTATCGTGAAACCGACCACCATGATCCTCCGTCACTTACCCGGCTTTCCACATTCCCTCATGCTACGTTGCAGAGCTGTTCATGGAGCGACTACATTGTGCCAAATTTCATGCCGACACATTTATGGCTGAATTTACGACGGATGTCCTTCTCGAAAATGTCCCCAGGCGCTCTGTTGTCCTTTTTGAAAGCATGTGGAAACGTGAAATTCGTCAACGTCAAGCTTTTGGAGAAAAACGTGCATGAATCGTTGCCTACGACGTCTGTTGTTGCTCCCAACCTTCAAGCCCTGAATATCGGTCAGGTCGTTGGTGAACTCACCGATACAATCGCCTTTCTGACCACCCCAAAGCTTGAGAGACTTAGTTTTCAAGTTGGTCACAAAAGCGGGAATGGACTGACCACTAGCCTTCAAGATTTCCTCGTCAGATCATCGTGCAACCTAGAATGTCTCTGTATCGTGTGTGAGGATCCAGCTTTCGGCGAGGCTGAGACCCGAACTATGTTCCAATCACCTACTTTTGCATCTATTCCACACCTATCCTTGCGGTTGATCAAACAAGCTTGTCATCCGTCTTTCCCTCACGCTATTATTGCAGAAACTGCGGGACAACAGAAGACACTCGCGTATGCCTACTATGAACCCAAGAATTTCTCATATCATCTTGGATGGGGATCTCTCGACATTGCTCGCACCTATTCTAACCATTACCCGTTCCTAGTGAAAGGACCTAAACCTGCACCAAGATGGTGGGTCTCTTTAACTGAAGGCCCTCTGACATCTGCGTAATCTTGTCATAAGTATTATTCATTATATTACATACAATACTAAAGAGCTGTGCGTAATATAAATCCCTGCCCCGCACATCGAGTATAAACCTTGGTCCTCTCCTGTTCATCGACAATTGTACCCCAATTTAATTTCAAATGCACTGTTTGTCGGACCAACTCTCTTGATTCAATGTTATCGAAAAATGATTCGGACAAGCCACAGCATTGGACGGTCAGACAAAGAGTCTGCAATGCAGCAGGATTAGCGTTTCTCTGTCCATGCCATTGCTCAACCCGATCAATAGCGACGTCCAACTCTCTGAGCTGGGGACAACCAGATAAGATGGTCAGGCAATGGGCCGTGGAAATTGGTTTGCTGATTGTTAAGGCCACCAAGGGTAACTTGAACAGTGATGGTACATCACTGGGACAAGCAGATAAAGCCAACGAAACTCTGTCGGCAAGTCGGAATATTTCTTGAAGTGTATCATTTGGGAGCACGGGGACCGTATTGTGCTGTGTGGGTTGTTGATCATGGCCACTGGTATTGCCCATGACCTCATTGTAGTTGGGTAGACTGGGCGACCTTTCAAGTGGTTGCATTGAGCTGAACAGCATGCTTGTCATCACAGAGGAATCTTGATCAACAGGTAGGGGGATAGGTTCAGGTGCAGGCAAAAGATGTAGCACCGTTCAAATTGGTTGAAGGAAAAAGTAAAAGGGGTGATAATTGACCACTGCCGAAATTGCCTTGGTCTTGAGGCATTTCGTCAGTCGGATCGCCATAAAAATCGTACGGAATTGTCCGGTCTTCGTTATTTACATGGTCATAATCCTCGAATAAAGTGCCGAGTGAGCTCTGGTCAATAGAGACGTCAAGCTGAAAGTCGCGATCAGCCGGTCTTGCTAAAGGTGGGGATGCATTGATGGGGGATTGAGGTGAATGTGCCGAGGAGCTGTTCCTCAAGCGCCTTGAAACCCAGTGATAAACCTTTGAAAGTCCTGTAAAATAAAGGTGAGGGCTGATTGGCTGATTGGCAGATTTAACGTTGTTTAGAGTACGTACCCATTGAGCAGATGCAAATTTCGGCGCATGAAGAAATCCGTCAATTTCAGCCCATAAATACGTCCATCTGCTCCTTATACTCAGTAAAGAAAACAATGTTGGTTAGTTAAACAAGGGATGTATATGCCACGAGTTGAACGCTATGTATGTATTACAAGCATTGGCGGCTTGTTGTCAAACCTTCTTAACCAAGAAAAGTACCATTTTATATACGGTTGCAAAGTGGGCAGACAAGATATTAGATGTCAAGGCCTAAACACTGCAAATACCTTGTGTCAGAGTAACATGGATTGTGCAGAGAAAAAGGTCACTAACCGGCTCGTTCAATGAACTGCACACCATGCTCAATTACAACACTCTTTATACTTTCTGTCAGAGGGCGGCAGGCAGAGGTCAGCATTGGTTTGTCGCACCCAAAGGCTTTTACGCGCAAGTACCCCAAGTGATAAGATCTATGTGACCAGCGGAAAAT
>NHTK01005921.1:0-27175 GCA_002938355.1 Panaeolus cyanescens | reverse complement strand
CTTTTGCGAAACCGTAACCTGAAAGGAATTATGCAAAGCACTGTAGCATCAGCGTCCACGGCCAAACAAACAGAAAATTTCGGAGCCTTGACTTCGAATTCGAAGCTTAATTAGAGCCACGTTAGATTCGCATAGCATTATTTCTGTCATACGTACTGTCCGAAGATATTTGAATCAAAAAATTGCAAAAAGATGCCTTTTTTTCTGTTCCGCCTCGGGGTGCCAATCCAATTCAATGCAGCCGACCCACTAGCGTTGAAGGCAATTTACCCCTTATAAAACTGCTGGGAAGAACAGTGATCCCAAGTCTGAGACATATATTGGATTTTTAATTACTACCTTGTTCATTCAACCCTTCTCAATCCTTGCAAGTTGTGCAAGTTCGTTGCAAATTGTGCAGCCGCATACTTCGGCAGGGCGGCGCGTGATGGTTCCTAGATAGTATTCCCACGAAAACGGGTTTAGCCGAAGGACAGACAGACTTGATTTCTGGGTTAAGCTCTTCACCGCTACTCTTCAGTTTCGAATGTCATGGAATACATATCTTCTCTGTTTATTCTCAAAAATGAAATCCACGCTGGGTGTTTCTTTTGATATTTGTATCTCGACAAAAGGCGCCAAGCTTGAAAAGTGACCGAGGTTGCCATGCGCAGCCCCGCACCTTGATGTTCATTTGATGCATATCATACACGCTTGAATGTAAACAAAGTTGTTGCTCTACAATCCTTTTCTTGACGATGGTGAGTGCACCCGTTTGTGCCTTCATTGATGGGGCTGATGAATTGGGGTATGCCCAGAAACACAGTGCGCTCAGTGTGCAATAAATAAGCCACAAGCATCTGCGTTGATACCCTCAGTCAATAACAGCCATGAACAGGAAGTACCAGAGCCCTACTTGTATCCTTCTCGCACTCCTTTTTACAAGTACAGGCCAAGCTCTGGGCGAAGTACTTGATGATTCTTTACTTTCTCGACAAACAGCGAACAGTTGTCTCCTAGGTTTACCTGACATGCCAGGGGGATTTACAGAACGAAGACAAGTGGATTTCTCAGTCGCAAAGGCAGGGGACGATGCTGCAGGACTTCTCAGGTATGTTCCTCGTCTTTACACGAAGTATCTTATAAAATATCTGACTCTTTACGTAGGACATATGGCCTCAGTATTAGTAACTATCCAGTCGCTAGTCAGCCGGTCACTCGCGACTTTAGACGAGAGAATGTTAGACTGGGAGATGGAACACTAGATCTACACGTAAACGCGTATTCAGAAGCAGATGGGACACTGTACAGTGCAGAGGTGCTCACAGACGATACATTCAAGTACGCGTCAGTGAGAACAGTGTTGAAGTCAAGCCGAACTCCTGGTGTCGTTCAAGGAAACTTCTTCTTTCGTGAGTCTATGACTCTCTTTGACTATGTCTTAATCTCAAGAGCCATCTTTCTAGTGAACGATAATCAAGAAATTGACTTTGAAATTCTCACAAGTACCATTAATACGGCTACGCCATGTGTACCTGCAGGCATATGGGCTGTGAACCAGGTACCATCCATTTATTTCGCGCATATAACTGGTTGAATCCATACTCTATTAGCCTTTAACTCCTGGACAAAGCTCAACTTCGCAACCTATCCTTCTTTCGTTTGATCCTGCTGACGACTTTCACGGTAAGGTCCCAATGATGTGACTGCAATTCCTAATGCTAATATCTTACCCTGCTATTCTCTTCAGAATATCGGGTGGATGTGTGTCGTTTATGAATATATCAAGCTGATAATAACCTGACCTTCCTGCTAGTGGAGTGCTAATGCAACAACGTTTTATATTGATGGCGAGCAAAGGGCAGTCCTCACAACCAATGTACGTTGTTTCATCCTTCTTAATTTTCTTTTTCTAACGCATATATTAGATTCCAACAGAATTTGGTCGATGGATATGGAATGCGTGGAGTAGTGGCGATCCATGCTGGTCAAACGGACCTCCTCAAGCAGATTCTATCACCCAGATTCGCTCAATCGATATTTTCACTGGTTATTCAGACAGTGCCGCATCATGTCCTGTAAGATCCCTGCTTATTTGCATATTGGCCGTTTCCCAATTTTTCTACAGGGCACACCAGCACTAATCACGCAGAGCACCTCAACGTCTGGTCCTCGTTCCTCCCAAACGTCTTCTTCTACAAGGCCCACTTCATCCCCTCCAACGGTGTCAGGAGGCGGCTCAGCCACTAATACGCCAATCACTCCAAACACTGATTCTGACTCTGATATTCCACCACCCTCTAGCGGGGCTTTAAGAAGAATGTGAGTATTTTAATAACGATGTGTTTCGTTCTCTGATTATTTCCTATTCCTCAGGTTTGAACCGTTATCTTGGGTGGTACTACTTCCGACAATGTTTCTGGTATAATCCAACGTATTCCCCGTGATTTTGCGGCTCAAGGCACTGTGCCACAAGGACGCCGACGCCATTTTCAACATGATCAACGCATCGACTTTCGTCCATGCCCCAACGTAAAATTAAAGTTGCAGATGCAATACATACACATACATTAATTATTAGAACAATATTTAACCGTAAGTTAGAATGTCAATTTCGCCACCCAGATCCAGCACCCCCTCCATCCTTTCCACCAAGTCCAAAAGTGTTTGTTCATCCATCCCATGCGCATTCCTCTCCGCAAAGCCTCTAAACATCGATACAACCGAGCGCCAAATTGGTTCCTCGGGTCTTGCTTCACAAACCAGCACCAGCGCAGGCATCCACACTTCGGCAACTTCAGGCAACGGCCACCGCCTGCCCCCAATGATCGACAACAAGGTAGGGAAAAAGTCGGATTTGAAGAGCTGATCGAGCTGTTCGGTTACCACTGCAGAATCAGGTGATGAAGACGACGACTTTTCGGACCTTGTGTCGAGATTGGCGTCGTTCATGCTGTCAAGAGTCCATGGCGCAATGTTGTATCGTTTTGAGCTCTTCACCATTAGCCTTCGCAGGAACACGCATAATGTCCTGATGGCAGCGAATTGCAATACTCGACTATCGGTCTCGCCTGTGTGCGCCCGTCGGAGCAATACAGCCACACCACGGTTCTCGATGAAGGTTTGAAGAACATCAGTCCCACCGCCTTCTAACAAGTGTTCCAGGAGTTGTAGAGCGCTAATGCCAACCGGGGCCTCAGAGCAGCTTGATATAGTAAGCAACAGGGCTTTGGTGAGCGGTGGGTGCTGCTCCGACGGGATGCTGTCCGGAGGATGCAAAATCTGCAGTATCTCGGTAAGCATCGATTCCGAGACTCGAGGAGTCGGAAGGTGTCCGTCCAGGTAGAGTTTACACAGGGCGTGCCTTGCACCTCTGCGTACACCCTGTGGAAGACGACCTGAGGTACGCGCACTTGTACTAGCAACCTTGACGAATTCCAATACGACGAACTCGAGCTGTGATGATTGGATGTTGAATCTCTCTGGGTGCTCGATCATAACTGACAGTGCTGGAACAAGAGTTTTGTGGTATGTGTCTGGAACAAAGACCGAATCTTGGGTTTTGATGAGAGCAAGCAGGTCGTTGTTGTTTCTTGTGGTTAACACGTAGAGAAGGCTCGATACGGTGTCTCTGACAGCTTGAGAGATGGAGTCGGGCTTTGTGGGTCGCTGTAGTAGTTCCAGCAGCACAGGAATAGCCGTCGTTGTGACGTCGTTGATCGAAAGTGCGTGAAGCTCCCAACTTAGTGAACATTCGAGGAATGTGTCTAAAAGCCATCGTTCTGTTGAAGGTAGGATGGCGTTTTTGCTTGTGAGCGTAGCAAGCTTGTTTACGAGCTCCACTTGTGCCGTCCATGAATCGAGAGAGTCGAGTGCAGCTAAGCACGTCACGATGGCATTGACGTGGGGGTCTCTTTCCATGGATAATGACTTGGTGAGTTGCCCCAATAATCCATTGGGAAGCGTTGCTGATGTCCCACTCGTAAGCCTCATCCAAGCGCGACAATATTTCTCTGCAGCTTGGGCGTCAACGATTTGACATTCCTTATCAAACGATGACGAGTCATGGTGAAAGCAAGCGCTGAGCCGATCAAGGACCCGAGGGATCGTTCCGGCGTTTCGAAGGATATCGAATGCCGTGAATGTTCGTGGAAGACCTCCAATGGCTTGTAGGGTTATGACGATACTTTCTTCATTCGAACATTGTCGAAGGAGCCACACAATCGAATGTGCATCGAGAACGTCGCCTGGGTCTTGGACATTCGAAGTAAGATTGACGCGACTGCAAACATATTGATTAATTTTCTAGCTGTTTCGCAACGCGGAAGGCTGGATGATGGTACTTACGATGGCAAGTGTCTTTCCTGTACATTTTTCTCCAGATCAGAAATGGAAGCTGGAGGTGGTTGACGGTTTTCGAGGAAGGCCCGTAATTGCCCCGAAATCGGATGTTGATACGGACATTCGGGGTATATCAATGAGACCCACATCGAGCCCAAATAGAAGGCATAGGCGAGTGCGACGATGATGAAAGTCGCAAGTGTGATGGCCAGGTCTCCTGACCACAGCAACACGATTAGTCCTGCGAAGAAGAGAAGCAGCGCGGCGTGGAGAAGGATGGGCAGGCTGTTGATGAGGGTGAATACGTGCCATTTTCGGAGCTGCATGTGTCGCTGTTGGCGTTGACGTGCTCGGTAGCGAGGGGAACCTGAATAGCTGGGGACCATTTGGAGCCATTGCTTTGCCAACATGGATATCAGAGCGGCGGAGAGACTGCATGACAGAGCTGCGAACCAGAGGCCGTTGACCCATCTGATCTCAATTGCACTGGGTTCCGAGCCATTCGAGGATTTTAGGATCTGAGATATCGTCGCAATTGTCGACGCATTAGGTGTAGTTAAAGTAAGAAGAAATTGAGTAAGTAAAAGATTGGTGGTGTCAGTGCTGTTGGGTAACATTTGTTGATAGGATTGAATAATGAAAGTCGTTAGAACCGCGGAAAACAGACCGGTCTTTGAGGTTCTCGATTAATTCAAGTTCGACATTCGGTGAATGATGCACTTACGAAGACAAGTAACGCGTCAATGTTTCGATTACAGCCCTCCATCATGGCTTTATCCACCTTGGAGGATTCTTCGTTGTACAAGTGCCAAACGCGTGCATCTTCTGTGGCTTCTAGGCCGGGTTCGTCCAATCCTGTACGCGATGCGCGACTTCATTAAAAATCGAATGCATAACAACGAGGAACATTACATACGGACAAACGATTCCGGCTCGAATGCAGATTGGGTGTCGGAGAAAAATGTCTGCGAACCAATGAGAAGTATTAAGGACTGAGGCTCAGTCAAGCGAGCGACAAAACTTACACTTGCTCTGGATAAACGTCGTGTTTGGGCATTACTAGGGAGTGACATGAACGTTAACATAGAGAATACAGAGCTACAAGGAGGAGGTGGGGGTTTTTTGATAAGGGAAAGAGAACCAAACGAGACAGTATACGCAATATACGTTTACTGGATATGTGGTGGGAATCATATACGACTTGTCCGTTGATGTGAGAGCTCCGAAAACCGCCATAAATTATGATAATATCATGAAAATGCCAGACAGTTACATTTTGTGAGTAACTCCACAGAGTATGGCCTAAATGCGTACGGCACTGCAATTCAAACTTGTTGAAAATATTTCACAGCCTTCGCAGGCCTTGAGAGGACTTCGCGACAGGAAACACGGAAAATGAGAAGGGTCGGACCATTCAAGGCTGTGTCAAACAAGACTCGGATTCAGTTGGTCTTGTGGGTCTGTCCAATTGTGTGAATGGAAACAAAACCATAATTAGAGGTATCCTAGAATTTACAGTAAGGAAATCAAAAAAAAGTTCCGGGCTGGGTCAAAATATACAAAGGGGTCATAAAGTAGACGTGAAAATAGATGGGAATCTGAGTCATGGTAAATTAGGAGCACAGTCCATCGTTGATGACAACACCACAACGTTTGCACTTGACATTGCGGTCAAGAAGACAAAGACCGATACCCAAAGGGAACCAGAATACTGCTGCGAGAAGACCTGATGGAAAAATATATTAGAAAGTGATGGCAGGATCGGTAAAAAAAGCGCATACCCAGAATTCCATAGCTTGTTTCTGTGTCATGACCCCCTGCTTGGAGGCAAACCATTTCAGGGTGGTTTGGGGGAAGCAACGAGACGACATGCTCTCCAGTCATTGGATTCACATAGTTGAAAACTGTAGGTGCTGGCACAGGCATTGGCTGTGCCACAAATGATGGTCCTGGTGCTGGGGAATTGACATAGACCTGGTGGGCATCAACCGCATTAACTTTCACGAATGCTGGCTGCTGCTGGGGTGAATCTAATAGCGAAGTCTGAGTATATCTATCGTAAAATATTTTTAGTTTATACTTACATGAACTTCCAGCATCTGTTGCAAAATCGTATGAAGGCGGATTATCTTGTGGGGTTTCTGGTGCAAGAAGAGGTTGTTTCTATATCAACTGTTAGAAAAGTGCTCTAATTTTCCAATTAAAAGCTCTTACCATAGAATCATCGTGGTTTGGATTAGAGTGCATTGTAATGGTCAGAAAGAAAGGCGGGTCTGGTCTTAAATGCTGCGGAGGTAGGAGAGGCGCAGTATGATGACAGATTATTATGGAAGGCTCTGGTCAGATCGACAGCATCAATAAGTTGAATTAGGGGCCGATGGCTGTGCAAATGATCTGGTCACGTGTCTGAAGGCGCGTCTGTTGGATTTTTTTGGAACTGCTAAATTTTGAGAAACCGGTCTTTATTTCTTACCAACAGCATCTCATCCAACACAACAGTCAATCATGGACGTCGATAATGCCCCTTCTTCTTCAGTTCCAAAGGATGCTTTCGATATGACCTCCAAAGACTAGTGCGCATTTTTTTATATCGAGACGCGTAGAGGACGCGATCACTAATTTTGCGAATTTCGATATCCAACAGTTATGCAGATTCATATGCCCATTTTGGTACTTTTTAACCGATTTCTGTTTTATGACATGGTCTGAGCACCAGATCTTAGGTATCCATGAGGAAATGTTGAAGGATTCCGTTCGAACGGGCTCTTATCGCTCAGCTATTGTCAACAATCCTCATCTCTTCAAGGGAAAAACTGTTCTCGATGTCGGTTGTGGAACAGGTATCTTGAGTATGTTCGCCGCAAAGGCGGGCGCTAAACATGTTGTTGGTGTACGTCGATTTCTTATGAAGCGTCGTAATGTCCATCTCATCGAAACTTCAGATCGACATGTCCAACATCATCGATCAAGCACAAAAGATCATCGAAGCCAATGGCTTCAAGGACAGTGAGTAGTGTGGCAGATGGACAATTTAAATGTGCTCTAATGTGCTGTGCAGCTATCACCCTCGTCAAGGGTAAACTAGAGGACGTTGAGCTACCTATCAAGGAGTTCGATATCATTATCTCGGAGTGGATGGGTTACTTCCTCCTTTACGAGTCCATGCTTGACACCGTTCTCGTCGCCCGTGACAAATACTTGAAGAAGGGAGGTCTCATTTTCCCCGATACAGCTACCATGTACCTTGCCGCGATCGAGGATCAGGACTACAAGGACGAGAAAATCAACTGTACGTGCGCCAGCTACCCGTTTCCTCTATCATAATCTAAAACATGACTACAAGTCTGGGAGAACGTATACGGCTTTGACTATTCATGCATCAAGGACATCGCCCTCCGTGAACCCCTGGTTGACACTGTCGAACTCAAGTCTGTGGTCACAGATCCTTGCTGTATCAAGGTAAGTTACTGTCTGAATTGCGAGTAATATGTTTGTTCTGAGATGCGCAATAGCATATCGATCTCCTCACATGCAAGAAGGACGATCTCACATTTGAGGTACCCTTCAAACTGAAAGCAACACGCGACGATTGTGCGTATTAACATTTTAGGGAGCTCTGTCAAGACAAGGTTTGCTCACCGTTTTTTTAAAATTAGACATCCACGCCTTCCTCGCCTGGTTCGATATCTCGTTTGAATGCACCCACAAAAAAGTCAAATTCTCAACGGGTCCTCATGCCCAATATACCCACTGGAAGTACGTACTTTCTTTGCTATTCCGACTTCCACATCAGGACAAGAGCTAACCAATTTCCTTTCATAGACAAACAGTATTCTACACTCCATCCACACTAACCGTGAGCTCAAATGATGTAGTCTCTGGTACCCTCTCTTGCGCACCCAACACGCGTAATAACCGTGACCTCGACATCACCATCAAGTACAAAGTCAACGACGGTGAAGAGCTGGTCATGCCCTACAAAATGTTCGCATCCTCTTCTTACTATTTCCATTTTCCTTTCTTCTCTTTATTCTTTAAGAATATACGCTAATCAGTTGTCAGGTCTTAATTGTACTCCCTCCACCAACGCGATGGTTTCGTTACTGTCGTTGTCATGTTTGCTCATTACCTACCTCTCACACCGGTTCTGATACTCATCAACGTCAATCAACCTCTATCAACTCCACAAAATGCGACCTCCATCCGCACTTCTTCTAACCAATCATTCACGACCTACGTTATATGGTTCTGGTCTTTTGTGTATTGTACTCCACCAACTTTACATTACCTTAAACTCGGCATCACATCTACACTACTCAAAAACATCCGCTTTCATCTCCCTTCCCTATTCTTACCCTCACACCTATTCCACGATCCTACCTTGTTCTGTTACTTACTTGTCTCGGGTGTATCTGTATACTTATAGGTATTAAAAATCTCCAACTGCAAAGAAAGATAGAGGAAGGAGGGGGGGCCAAACCCCCCGCCTTCTCTTTTTTCTTAACGAGTCTGTTGATGTAATCTAGTCCCAACCCTTCTTGCTCTGTGTTGTCACTATATTTCTGCACCTACTTACAACTGCTTATCCGTCGCCCATTGGTTTCGTGTTGCTTGATCATAGCATCGCTCCCCCTCTTTTATTCCGTAGATTGTTGTTCCTCTTCCACTGCCATTTGGGTAATTTTTGCCCTTGTTACATTTTATCTATGTAGAAAAATACAAACGTACATCGCAGAGATCAATCACTCGTCGCACCTCAACCTCAACTATGCCACAACCATCGTAGAGACCGAAATTGCCAACACTCTCAAGCTGCCCGATGATGGAATATAAAATAGCCATTAAATATTCAAAGGACTTGGGATTGTAGTACATAAAAAGCTCTATATCATGATCAGTTTGGGTGTTACAATGCGGTAGAATGATGAGGTCAATAACAGTACAAATGAATTTCGTCGCGGGGTAGTGTGTTAGATAATAATCTATGGCGTTTTAGGGTCATGACAAAAAGCGAAAAAAAGATGGCAGGGGGTCATGAAAGCAAGAACAAGGAAAGCAAGATGTGGTCATAGATGAGACGAGGTTAGGTTGGGCGTGTCAATAGATAGGGTAGATGGGTAGACCGGACAAACAAGTGGAGGGATAGATGGGGGAATGATGGAGATGGATAGGTAACCAAGAAAAAAAAGACAGGTAGAATGACAGGAATAATAATAGAGGAAAAAATGGAGTAGATACCATGCAACGAATCAAAAGGCAGTCGAGTCAATCAAGAAAAGTTTGAATCAAGAAAAAATATAGCAATAGATGAAGCAAGAGGGGGATGAACATACACCTGGTGGGCATGTTATCCCAAAAAAACACCAAATGAAAAAAAACGCCACAAATATAAAAAGGTGACAGATGTAGAACATATGGAAAAAGAGAAAGGAAAAGCGCAGGGTTGGCCAAAAAGATAAAAGTGCGGCAAGGGCATCAAATCGTGCAAAACACCCCCCAGCACGCTGTTCAACCCCCAAGGGTGGAAATGGTGACGAGGGGTCGGGAATGTCATCCCTAAGCCTAAGCCGCACAGGGAAGCGGTGATAACATCTTGCAACGTTTAAACGTTATCAAAGCTCCAACCCTTGTAACGCTTGGTGCATTACAGCACCAAAAACACCTGGTCAGGATCAAATGACACTGACCAGCAGTCCACCGCAAAGAAAAAGAGGCTCAAATCGCCAACGCATGCGTCTGCCTACCGATGCGATTCAAACAGCATCCCGCGCATCAACAAGCGAAACCGCACTCCCAGCAGCCTCCCTAGTGGCAGATGCCGCTGCAGCACTCGCAACCGCCTTTGCACCGCCGCTATTCGCCACGATCCCACATGCCGCAAGTACGGCTAGGAACGTGCAGAATAGGAGCATCCTGATCTCTTCACCAGCTGACGACTTCTCAAAAAGTAGCGAGCCTAACGCGCGCAACCCTGTCTTCTGGCGGGCTAGATAACCAGCTGGTCGGAGGTCTTTCACGTATCTCCATGTATGTGTAGATACGCCCAATTTCCATGGCCATACAAACTTGGAATGTTCAACGGCTTTGAGTGATAGCGGTAGGCCATGTGTGTCGCACGAGACTTCAAATAAACCGGAGGCACATGAAGGGAACGGGAGAAAGCCGAAGAAGGGCCTATAAGGCAGTGCGAACGGAAGGGGGACAGGATACACAGGGGGTATGAAGGTCAGGGAGAATGTATGAAGCCGCGGATTGCTGCTAGCGATGCGTGTGGCACCTTCGGCTAATGTTTCGTCGCCTGGATATTTGACGATAGTCAGATGTAACGTCCGAAGTTTGGGGAAGCCTCGGATAGTCTTAGCGAAGGTATCCTGTAAAGATAATATGGGGTGAGTAAGTGTGTAATGTATAATGTGTAATGGTTCAAAGGTTAAGAAGAATTCGGTCACAGCTAAGAAAGTACACCGTACCAGTTGAAATGAGGGTTTATGACCACAAGTTAACTCTAGATGGCGTAGTTTGGGACACGATTGGATGAGAGAACGGAGGAGATTGCCACTGTCATACATGGAATGAAGTGTGAAGTTGATCTTGAGGCTGGTAAGGTTTGGAAGATCTCTGAGAAGACCGGTTACAGTCGGTGCGGCCACTTCTCTGGTTTCAACAGCATCCCGAAATGCCACGGAGGTAACAGATCGGTGGATATGAGGCAAAGCTTGTAGCTGCTGGTGTGTCCCCGAAAAGGAGGTCACAAGACCCAGAGATGAAATGTCGAGGGATGCGAAATGAATGGGCTGGATCGTATGCCTGGATAGACTCAGAGAATCGATATTGGGATGTGCATCCAGGAAAGCTATGAAAGGACGCTTTTCCCCCGGACTGAGCGACCTTGGGAACCAATCTATACAGACATCGCCTAATTCCAGCTTTCGCAATTTAGGCCATCGACCTTCGGCAAGGATGTGAAGATCAGTGGGTACAGAAGAGGAACCTAAAATGGCAATCTCCTCAAGATTCGGACACTTGTGGATGAGCATGTCCCAGAATCTTTTGAATACAGGGTCGTCCTCTGGCGGGACTGTCAAGAAGTTGAAATGGAAAGCATAGAGCAGACTGCTCACCATCAAGAAACTGGTCAATGTGATTTTCGTAAAAGCCAGACTTCAGAAGTAATGAGAAGCCTTGAAGATTTCGAAAATCAAAAATCTAGCAATGGGTGTTACTTCAAATCAAAATGGAATAGGAGAATTTTAGACACACATGATTATTGACCCTTGGCAGGATCGAACCCAATGACGTGCCAATATATCGCAGCTGTGGGCAGCTGTAAACCTGCGTCAGTGGTCTGGGAGATAATGAATGCATGTCAGAGATGCTTACCCGACCCGTAGAGCGAACCACATATCTTCATAGTAAGGTAACTCTTCTGAATCCCAAGTGAAGCGCACGAGGGCATCCAAGCTCATGGACGATGCCAGTCGACGTACCCACGCCGAGGCGGCTGCACTATCCAGTAGGGTAAACCTAGGGTTGTTCTTTGGAGTTGGTCTGATTATCAGCTCTCGAACATGTCTTGCAATATCTGATCTCCTCAGGAGCATGGCGAGGGTGCGGCGACATTGGTCCACCGACTGCAATATGACGGTTTCGTATAGTACCGACGACACATTCTCAAAAACATATTTTGACTGTAAATAATTGTGATAAATTTCAAAAAATAAACCAATAAGACGGTTGGAGACTTACGCTCAGACAGAAATTGAGCAAATCCAGACGCGTTTCCAAGAACAAGGCAATTTCGATCAGAAGGTCTCCGGGCGTTGTTCTCAGGGACGAGCGCTGCGTAGACTGTGTATCACAATCATCACGATGAGTAGTCAATGCGTAGGACATTGTGGTGGTTGTGGAGAAGAAGACAGGATGGGCATTTAGCTGAAACCCTATTGACCGGAGGTTATAATAATAATTCCAAGCTCATTTATTATTTCTCTCACGGTCTAGGAGGAGCGCTGTCACTGTCACGTGTAACAATATTCAGTCACACAGTATTTCCCCAGCATTTCCCCTGCTCCGCTACTAACTCCAAGGGAGACTGCTTGTACTTATGTCCTCGCTGTTTTGCTTGAGAAATATTAAAAGTTTGATTTATGGATGATATCCACAACCATTCAATTTGCTTCCGTTTCAGACTCGGAGGATAACCGGAGATAGTGAACCTTAACCGTCATGCTGTGTTGCTTTCATCCAACCTCATCCAACACTCGACCATTACGAAAGAGGCATTTGAATTCAGTCTCCATACTTGGGAAAGCCTGCTGCATCTTTTGGTTGCATTTCTCGTGTATAACGGCTGTTTTGCCGTTCTTGAACGTGACCAACATTTGTTGCGTTGGCATTCGAACGACATCATGCCATGACACGCATGGCATAGGAGTGAATCGTCACCCTTGCAATTGGTACCATAAATAGGTCGATCCGTTACAGTATGCTGCTCACCCCACAATACTTCCATCTGCTCAAAGATTAGCTTATGCGCAATGCCAACGTTAGCTTCGACCATTCAATCGTAATCCTGCTTGAGCTCACCTAGAGTCCCCATATACATCCATATATACGCTCGCCTAATATCACCTCCGATACTGTGACACTTCCGTGTACCGTTGTCGGTTCTTCATCTGGATCTCTGTCTGACAGCTCCATGACGCTTGGATAACCGGAACACTATTTTTAACCGTCTCGCCTGCGTACAGTCGCATTTGTCACTCAGGCTGACAATGACATCTTCCACTGACATTGTGAGAAACGTGCTCATGGGGTGCACTCAAACACCCGACAAGCTCTAATTAAAGATATCCTCTCCTCAAAGCCGAAATTGTATGCTCAGATATGCACGTAGCAGCCATGTTCAGTCCGAAATTTGTGTTCTACACACTAATAGCCATCAATTTACCCAGGTCAGTGAAGCAACCTCCACGAGTTCGGTCCGTTGTTCGAGAACTCCCTGCTGGATGACAACGTTATACAAGAATATATGTAAATGTATTCTGGATGTGTTCCTCTCCGATTATACAGGAATAGAAGCTCAACACAAGGGATGAGAAATCACCGATGACGGCGTCTGGAACAGCTGCACCTCTTCATTTCGTCGCCTGGTGAGTCCATTCAACACTTTGCCTTTGGAAGTGTTGAAGCTGGGGAACTCTTGCGGAATGACAGTGTTCGGATCCTCCCCGGCCTTCATTCTCTTGAAGACTGAGGATTTGAGGAAGTTGCCACATCCGAGGTTGAAGGCGAAAGAAGTCAACGCGCCGAACTGGTTCTCGTTGAGAACATCGGTGCTAGGAAGGTTCCTATGTAAACATCCTACTGCGACGAGTGCATCGCTTGCAAGAAGCTGCGCTGCTGTGGATTGGGACAATGGGAAGGAGAATGGAACTTCCGCGCAGCCTGTCTTCTGACATTTGTGCCCAAAGCCCACAGTGGGAATTCCCACGGGATCGGGCTTAGGGGACGGCACGAAAGACTCGAAGCCTTTGATCAAATTGACGGTCGCGTCGTTGGGTAAGGTCGATGCTGGGGCACAGTTATTGCCTGTGGGGGTCGATGAATCGGCTGCTTGGGTAGAGGATGCTGTAGCATCGCCGTCAGTCGCGGTTTGGCTCGCTGAGGGTATGGCGCTTGAAGTCGAGTTGGTAAGTGGGTCACCGTTGTCATCAAAGTCATCTGACGAGCTTGCTTGGCTGGCGGAAGGCAATGCGCTGGATGTGGTGTTGGTACTAGTAGCTGCGTCCGTGTCATCTGAATCGTCGGACGAAGGCGCCTGGCTGGCATCTGGCAAAGCGCTCGATGTGGTATTGGTAGCTCCGTCTGTCGAATCGGAAGAGTCGGAAGAGTCGTCTATCCCATCCGCGCTGCTTGCGCTTGTGGTATCGCTTGTATCTGTGCTGTTGCTTGCTCCAGAAAGGTCACTGGAATCAGTGTCATCCGTATCGTCTGTGCTATCCGTACTGTCACTCGAGTCGGTAGAGTCGCTGGTATCATCGGTATCGTCGGTACTGGCATTTGCATCACCACTTGTCGAGTCATCCCCAAGACCGTCAGTATCATCAACCGAACCTAGGTCATCAAGGGAGGAATCATCATCATCTGAACTGGTACCATCGAGGCCATCCAAACCGTCACTCGAGTCATCGGAATTGAGGTCTGAATCATCCCCCAGGCCTGTGGAATCGTCGAGACCAGAGTCGCCATCCGTGCCATCCCCCGAATCGTCAGTCCCTGAATCCAAGTCGCTGCTAGTATCCGCGTCATCTCCGCTGGCATCGACATCCGAGTCGTCAGCAGAATCATCAAAGCTGGTGTCATCGCTTCCGTCGTCGAAGCCGCTATCCGAGTCGTCCCCGCCGCCGCTGTCGTCGTCGTCGAAACCATCATCATCTTGACGTGAATGGACGCTGAGACTGAACTCGGGATCGCGGGCGATGGCGATTGAGCGAAGCCATTTACGGCCTGTCCAGGAGTCGGTGTTTACTTGGCGTGTTTGAATAGATGCTAATAAAACGGGATTAGTGGAAGTATATAATCCGTAATAGAAAGACGGACTTACCCCCTGAGGTATTGGATAGACCATTGCCAGGTTTGTTGTTAGATGGAAGAACGGGCTTTAAGCTGAACAAAGAAATGATGGGGACAGCATTCGCTACTGCCGCTGCGAGAAGTATGAACTGAACATGGAGAACTGGACGCATGTTACTATGTTAAAATGTGTAGACCAAAGAAGTATTGTGTATGAGATAATGAAACGAACGATGAGCCTCTTCAAGAGGAGAAAAAGTAAATGAAGTATAAAGTTTTAACAACAAAAGTCCCAAAAGAAATGAAGAAAAAGGAAAGAGACCCTGGGGCTGGCAGGGGAAGAATGAGGCATTTGAAGCATCCTCTTTTCCCAATTTTATAGGTTTCCCCGAGCTGGCTATGTCTGCTTTCCGTTTACATATTTGCTGTGTGGTGAATACATATGACTGTTGCCGTGTGCAACGACTTGAATGATTGACTGGAGATTGATTGATCGACAGCTCGGCGCTGCTTCGGATGACGTGAGTAGGAGTATTTTGCCTTGTAAAGGTCGGTATATGAGTATGCTGGGGTCTAAAAATACTATTTGAAAGGTGCTGGCTTTGAATATTCTCTGGGATTGACAGACTTGGGAAACTTACCTCGAAAGCACATACTGGGACTCTGGGAGGGAGCTCAGAGAGCCAGCCATTTAGGCACTGTGTGCTCCGTTTAATTAATTTACCACAAATCAAGGGCTTGGGTTTATTCCCCATGGTGGAGGATTTTCGTAAGACTGAAGCTTGAAGTTAAAGGAGATGTTTCCAGGTGAAATAAAAATAGCAAATGAGTGGCAGTGTTTGACATACTGTTGGTAGGCGAACCATATGTTCAATGAAGTTTAAGAGTTAGACGGTGTATCATTTGAACTCAACGCTTAAAATAGCTCCATTGATATTGACTGTTACTCTCGCAGACTTGGATACGAGCAGGTCCATTATTAGGAGATGACCATCCGCGGCGTCTGCTGAATGAGAATATAAACACACAACAAAGAAGCAATTTCATGAACGTAAATGGTTATTGAAAAATGCTATGAGTACGAAATGGTGATACCAGGAACCTCCCGGGATACGTGAACAAACGACACCTGGGCGACACGCTGGCACTCAGTAAAGTTGGGCGTCTACCACTTTCAAACTCAGCTTCATCGGGTTTTGAAATACAGCCTCACGTGACCTCGGTATTGCCACCGAAAACCAGCGCTCTCTGTCCCATATGGTTTTCAAGCTTCGACCGTCTCATCATCAACTCATGTCCACCTGGTTTTCTTGGATCATATGCTCGACATATACAATTCAGACTCTCTGAACATCTTGTTTCCGCTTTGCCAAGCCGCTGAATTTCATTGCGAAACAGACGAAACGTTCATAGAACGGCTGTCGTCTAATTGCACCACCACTGCCGTCCAATGGAAGTCCTACGTGGGCAAAAACCTGCCCTTTTCAATCAGAATATTGCGAGGAGGAAGAGTACTGTGTAATGAAAGAATACCTGGGTAAAGCTCTGCGGTACTTGTCATTGCTTGTGTCATTCTTTGGCCTCCATTGTGCCGACCGAAGCCTACGGTTTGTAGGAAAAAGTCATGAGGCTCATTCATTGATGACGCGAACATCTGGCTTTGACGCGGGTAATAGACTCTCATGGATTGATATCAACACACGATTTATGTTTTAGTTCGACCTCGACCATGGCTAATAGACTGTAAAGGGCAAAGCATGTTCCGGTGCGACGACAGTTGCGCATGGTCGCTTACACTAGACAACAGCAAATCCTCGTGCAACGTGATAACCACCATGTCGTCTAGGCACCATCGCAGTCTACTTGACGAGCATTGTTCCAACATCTTCCCCTATTTTCTCCTTGCAACGTTTTGCAACCCCTCAATATCCGTCGCGATTGGACGGAATTCCTAACTTCGGCTTTTTTCCATCTGAAATTCTACTATTCAATTCTTTGTCGAGATGGCTTCAGGATGGCGATGATCCATGTGGACGACATGCAAGTCATTCCAATTTACGAATAACAAAGGGTTTGTATAAAAGCAACGAAGGACCCGCAAGATGAATGGAAGCTCCCTGCTCGTCGGTTCCACCCTTTCCTCTCCTTTTCACATAGCCCATCATGAGGAATATCGCGCTCTCAGCGCTTTTCTCTTCTCTGCTGGCAAGCGTAGTTCTTGCCGTCGTCCCTCTTTCAGCAGTCAAAAAGACTACCACTCTTGCTGGCACCGTTCCCAACAAATACATCATTGAAGTTGAGAACCTTGCCAATATCCCCAACTTGAAACGTTCCTTTACTCGCGTCAGTTTTCACATTTGTTGTGTTATAAATAGTACCCTCTGACACTCTTCATCTATCTAGTCACTCGATGCTGTTTATTCTGAATTGCAATCACGCGATGTCGCTTTTGAGGTCACCAAGGAATTCGATGTCGATGGTCTGTTTGTTGGAGCATCTCTCGTCTTGAATGTGAGCTTCATATGCTCACTGTCTTTAAGACAAAATCTAAACGTAATTTTAGGATGCCGAGGACGCCATTGCCATTGAGAACACCCCTGGTATCAAAGCCATTCGACCTCTCCGCGTCTTCCAGAGACCTATGTATGTTTTCGCAATTACTTTAATTATGTCCAATGCTCAAAAGCATTTTCTAGTCTTGCCAAAGATCATGTCATCACTGGTCTGGACGACCCCGAGCGCCCTCCCACTCCCTTTTCGACTCACGTCATGACTGTACGTCCCTTGTTCGTCTGAGGCTGTTAGACATCTGATTTATAGCAATATTATGTAGGGTGTCGATAAGCTTCACGCTGAGGGTATCACGGGAAAAGGCATCAAAATTGGAATGTACGTGAATTTTCCCGACATTTGATTCATATTCTGACAATATTCGTAGTCTTGATACCGGTATTGACTACACCCACCCCACTCTTGGAGCAGGCTTCGGACCTGGTCATCTCGTCTTTGCTGGTTACGACTTTGTCGGTGACGCTTACGATGGCACCAATGAAGCCATTCCAGATGATGATCCCCAAGACTGTGGCGGTCACGGAACCCATGTTGCTGGCACTATCGCTGCTCAAGCTGGCAACCCGTATGGCGTGCTCGGCGTCGCCCCCGACTCTCTCTTGTCTGCTTACCGTGTTTTCGGTTGTGATGGATCGGTGACTGAAGAAAGTGAGTAGCCTACTTCTGCATGTCCGTGTCAGAACGCGCCTCATGATATTTCGTGCATAGTCCTCGTTGATGCCCTTCTTCGCGGTGTTCAGGACGGAAACGATATCCTCACACTCTCGCTCGGTGGTGCTGATGGCTGGTCTGCGTCGTCTAGCGCTGTCGTCGCCAGCCGTATCGCAGCCCAAGGCAAAATCGTGACTATTGCTGCCGGTAACGACGGTGCTTCGGGATCATGGTACTCCTCCAGTCCAGGAAACTCCCTCAACGCTATCTCTGTCGCAAGTGTCAACAAGTATGTTTTTCCCAATCGGATAACGAAAATCAAAATTTGACTCTCGTAATTTTTTTTTTCAGCATTGTCATCCCATTACAGAACGCAACCGTTCACGGTGTTGAGCGCAATCCGGTCACTTACTTCTCTGCTGATCCTTGGCCCGTTTTGGAGACCCTTCCTGTCTATGCTGTTTCGACTGATATCACGGTCCCCGACGATGCTTGCAACCCTCTCCCTGATAGCACCCCCGACTTGTCTGGTTACATTGTCGTTATCAGGCGTGGTACTTGCCCCTTCGTAAGTCACTTCAACGTTTGCTGCATTTAAGACCATCTTTTGACTTTATGAATAGACTCAAAAGATCGGTAACATTGCTGCTAAAGGTGCCAAGATTGCTTTCATCTACGAGTACGACTCTTGTCTATCTTGCTTTGATATCGAGTCTAATCAACTTTATTACACTATAGCAATGGCAGCGGATTTGGTGGAATCAGCGTTGGAACATTCAGGGCATCCTTGATTCAAGCCGCTGATGGTGAATTCGTGAGTAGTCCCTTCTTCCAAAATGATTCTCACTTCTCATACTTCTCACCAACCAGCTCGTTAAACAATATGCTGCCGGTGTCAAAGTCTCCATTGCCTTCCCTCAAACTGGCGCCTCCTTCAACTACCCTGATCCCAGCGGTGGTCTGATGTCCTCCTTCTCCTCATACGGCCCATCCAACGAACTCTTGTTCAAGCCCGCCGTCGCTGCTCCCGGTGGAAACATCATGTCTACCATTCCTCTCAACCTCGGAGGCTTTGGAGTGAAATCTGGAACATCCATGGCCACCCCCTTCGTTGCCGGCAGTGCAGCACTCCTCCTGCAAGCCAAGGGCAAGACTGCCGCCGTTGCCCGCGCCGCTCGTGATCTGTTTGAGACGACTGCCAACAGAGTGCCCTCCAGCCACACTGACGGTGCCCCTCCTCAAACACTTTCTCAAGCTGGAGCTGGATTGGTTGATGTGTACAGGGCCCTTCACGCTGAAACTATTGTTTCCCCTGGAGAGTTATTGCTCAATGATACCGCCAATTTCAAGCCTCTGTATGTTGTCCTTTTTTGTTCTCTTATAATTATAGTTAACTGAATATCTTGATAGCCAAACTTTCACCGTTCGCAATACCGGCAAATCGCTCAAGAGGTTCAAACTCACCCATGTCCCTGCCGGCACAGCAGAGACCGTCAAGCCAGGCTCCATTTTCCCTGCCCTCGGACCCGTGCCTCTGTCCACCACCGCCGCCGGCGTGTCTATCATCCCCAGCACTCTCATCCTCCTCCCTGGCCAATCCGCTACCGTTGTCGCACTCTTCACGCCTCCCAAAGCGGACAAAGCCACTTATCCCGTCTACAGCGGCTTCATCGAGCTCGAGGAGACGCGCGGAGGCGAGAGGTATCATGTTTCCTACCTTGGATTGCATGGTAGTTTGAAGGACAAGAAGGTTGTGGATGATACGGATACTTACTTTGGATTCAAGTTGCCTGCTGTACTTGATAGTGCTGGTGAGCTGCAAGCTACTCCCAGGAATTATACGTTTGTGGGAGATGATTATCCTGCTTTACTCTGGAGGTGGGTTTCTCTCTCTCTTTTAAAACCCAAAAAATGGTAATCTGACTTGCATGATATTTCATAGATTGGTCTTTGGCAGTCGCGCATTGCAACTCGACCTCGTTGATGCCAATATCAAATTCACGCCTACCATCGTCTCGCGTGCATTGGGCTTCCCTCCTCTCTTCAGCTTCCCCATCTTCCATCCTACCAAAGGATCGTCGTTTGCGAATGTCAAGATTGAAGGCACACTCGCGTCGCTTGAGTATTTGACGCGTCAGAATGAGGTTAGTACATCTCCTCTCATCCTCCTCTGTTACCTATATCACAGAACAACAAAAACTAACATTTGTTTGTTAATACCAATAGAACTCTGGTGGCGGAAACGCATGGAGCGTTCTTGACCTCGCTACACCCACATTCGCCAATGGCACTGTTATTCCCAATGGACAGTACCGCGTTTTGTTGCGCGCGTTGAAGCCTACTGGAAACCCATCGAGACAGGAGGATTACGAGTCTTGGTTGAGCCCTATTATTGGTGTTCAGGCGTGAGAGGGTGCTCGGGGAGATCAGGGTGAATGTTGTTGAGCCTGTGAAGACTTGGATTGAGCCTTGGACTTGCGGCTTGAAAAAATGGCAACCCCACTCTGTTTTGGGTGGAGAAGGAGAATGAGGAGGGGGAAGAAGAGGTGAAAATTAAGCAATAATATGACTGAGAATGTAGCCTTAGATGTAATTTATTCAAAAAACAAGTTTTCGTCATAAACTGAGATAGAACGTTGAGCGATGAGGTTACTATATCGGGGAATAATTTCTTTTTTAGTGTGATCTAAATTTCCATCAGATAGGGGCGTCTTTCAAGCGATTGTATTGGTACACCAATAATCATTTTCTGTCTCTCTAACAATCATGAATTGGACTAATACAACGATTGAGACCGATAAATTGTTCGTGATTAAAATACCACTGTTATTCTATATTGCACATATGCGTTATTACTTTATGCTTGCTCTTTCTTATTCCCATTCTCTTTCACTCGCAAACCTAAGCCAAAGTCTTGGGCAGTCCCTCGTCGTTCAACAGGGATTCTGAAGCATCCAAATGCCTAGGTCCATCGCCAACCTTGGTGTGGATGAATCCCTTGACAGCGCCGACTTCCCACTTGGCTGCAACGTCCTTGTTGAAGCCTTCAGGGATAGCAGCGTGGACATTGACGTCTGGCACATCGCCTCCAAAGACTTTGAGAACGTCTTTGAATTCTCCAGCGGGTTGAGGGAAGTAGGCCAACACGAGCTGGAACACTCTCTTGACGTCCTTTTCGCGCACGTAAATGACGGCGTTGGGGCCGGCGTCGTAGGTGTACGCCGCAACGTATCCTTGACCCGCCTCGACAGATACTCTGTTGAGCTCGACGATCAAAGCAATGATAGACCTCGACACGTCGTTCATGTAGAAAATGGGAGGCTCAGTGTCCAACGCGACGGCGTGGAACTGGTTCGAGTCTGCCATAGTGAGGAGAGCAAAGGCGTCAAAGTCCTTGTCTTGGATGGCTTTTGACATTGCGGCCATGCGCTCTGGTACGACGTGGTTGATGCGGTGTTGGAGGAGGGGGCTGGTGGCGACGGTGCGCTGCATGCCGCTGGTGGATGAGGTGCCCTTTTTGGCGGACGAGACGACGCAGATGAGGGCGTGGAGGTCGGGCCAGTGGGATTCGGGAGCGACTTGGACGGCGAGTGAGTCTGAGCCGTTGGGGGAGGAGCCCATTTCCCATGCGACGAAGCCGCCGAAGAGCGAGCGGCAGGCGGAGCCTGAGCCTTGGCGGGCGATGAGGGAGAGCTCGGAGGGTGTTGCGGGGAGCTGGTAGAGGAGGGCGAGGGATGATACGAGTGCTGCGAATCCTGATGCGGAGGATGCGAGGCCAGCTGCTGTTGGGAAGTTGTTGTATGATGCGATGTGGACATTGTAGGATGATAACTAGATGATATGTTTAGATGGAAATGTTTTTTTTAAAAAAAGATTTACCTTTGGGAGAGAAGAGTCTTTGTCTTCGAGTTCTTTGCGTAGGCGCTTCATTTCTTTGATACAGGTGTAGAGGCGGCCTTCTGGTTTGATCTCATCTGGGGTACCGTTGAGCCATAGTTTGTCGCTGGTGAATGATGGATCAGCGCGCGATGTTGTGGTGGATCGTAGATGGTCTTGATCGAGAGTGACAGAGAGTGACGAGTTGGTGGGCAAGATGAGCTTTGTGTCGCGTTTACCCCAGTACCTGTAATAAAAATAAAAATAAATTAGAATTTATTCGTGAATTTTTATTTAGTGTAGACGTACTTGATGACTGCGATGTTGACTGGA
This sequence comes from Panaeolus cyanescens, assembly GCA_002938355.1. Lineage (NCBI taxonomy): Eukaryota > Fungi > Basidiomycota > Agaricomycetes > Agaricales > Panaeolus > Panaeolus cyanescens. The sequence goes on along the minus strand of NHTK01005921.1, from coordinate 4,849 downwards.
GCTGTTGCGGTAGCTTGATAGACGGGCATGATGGAAGGATAAAGATGAGATTGAGAGCGTTCAGAACATAAGTATGGTGCAAATTCCGATCAAAGTCCGTGAATTTATGGGTCCGGAGTCAGCGCTCAGCATTACTGGCCCGGGTTGGTTGATGAAACATATTGCAATTTACAGGGGGTAGGAAATAAAAAAGATAGAACTCGTCATATTTCTATGGCAATTGTAAATTTATTTCCTTTGGGTGATACGAGTTGTAATTTCTGAGTATACATTTTTGTTCAGAAATACGCAAATATCGTGGTCTTTTTCAATCGTACGAGATAACCAAGTACAGTTGACCTTGACTAACCGATAATAGGTCTGAGTAGAGATATCGGCAATGAAAGGTTAGTGTAAAAACGCAAAGTAAGTGTATTGATTATACTGGAGGTTATCGGTTGCAGTTATCCCAGTTATCGGTTAATTTAGAGTCGACGCTAATGCTTTTCAGATGACATAAGTTTCGACATTGTCGTCGAGAAGTAGAAGAAAGAACGGCCGAATGATAAGTCGGACTTGATATTTACCGAAGAATGATATTTTCTTTCAGCGCTTATATACTTGTAATAATAATAAACTACTAGTTCCATCATTTGCCTCGTTGCATGACTGTCCCTGAAGATAGATTAGAGAGTTATAATAAATATAAAGATGTTTTTTTTCCTTCTCTTTAAACTTGAAGAACCGAATGATTTGTAATTTATTCTCACGATGTACAGAGTTATGGGTGACTGTTTCGTTGAGAACAAAGGCAGTGACCACCACCATCTCACCGTTATCAACAGCGACGACGACCCTTTTTTCTTGACTTTTCCTTATCATTGACAGCTTTCGAGCCAGCTTGGTCTCATACATCGGCTCGCAAATGCGATGTATTACCCTCAGCAATCCCCAGGCATCTCGCACAAGCTCTCAGCACAGCACGACAACAGTCCATGGCGCATGCAAATGTTTCATCAGCAACAACAGCAGCAACAGTCTGCTCAGCAGTCAAACGTTGGACCTCCTCCAAATTCACCAGGATATGCTTTGTACACTAATGGTGCCCTACAACATCCACAACAACATCATCCTCTAAACCACCCTCCAATTCATCATCACCAGAGCTCTTTATCTCACTTTTCTCCTCCAACTACCGCCCATAATCATCAACAGCATATCCTAACAGGTTCTCCACATACTCCAGCAATGACCCATCACTGGCAACAGCAACTTATGAAGTGTGAGGTAATTCTTTATCATTCATCATACATATTCCTGCCACATGTATATCTTATTATTTTTTATTTTTCATTCTAGATGTCTCGTCAAGCTAGATCTCCATTTCATAGAGCAAGAGCTAGTGCAATGGCTGCACGTACCGTTAGATCCGCTATTCCCATCACAAACCCCAATCTAGTCCGACCACCCCCAGAGGAGAATGGAAACTCTACCAAATCACCCGACTCGTCACCCAATGCCCCAAACAGTGCACTAAATCACCCATCTTCAACAGTGGGTCCTATTCAAGAGCCAGAAAGTTCCTTGGAATCAAAGACGTCAACCAGCACCTGGAATTCTCTTGATATGGGAGGTTTGCGTCTCAAGAACCTCCCTCCCACATCCGGTCTTTTCTCCTTCACATTCCTCACAAACCTCTACCTTAATCACAACGACCTTGGCAACGTTCCTCCAGAAATCTCAAAGCTGCGACAACTTGAACTTCTTGATCTCTCGGCCAACAATCTCACCTCTCTTCCCGCTGAGGTTGGTCTTCTCATAAACCTCAAGGAATTTTATATCTTCGACAACAGCCTCCAGACACTCCCTAATGAGCTAGGGAATCTGCACCAACTACAAACTCTTGGAGTTGAGGGTAACCCCTTATCCTCACACCTCAAATCCATGGTGCAGAAGGAGGGTACTCAGGCCCTCATTCGTTACCTACGAGACACCGCAGGGCCAGGCGTAACACCTCCAAGTCGTCCTTGGAAGGTTCTGATGAAGCCTGCGGAGCTAGAAGCTTTGGAGCAGGATCCACATACGGAGACCTTTACCGTTTTGTGCTACAACATCCTTTGCGAGAAGTATGCCACTGAGAAGCTGTATGGCTATACGCCATCCTGGGCTCTAGCATGGAATTATCGCAAGGATAAGATTCTTGATGAGATCAAGAGTTACGATGCAGAGTTTTTGTGTCTGCAGGAAGTCGACAAGACTCAGTACGAGACATTTTTGCTGGCCAATCTCGGGCCAGAGGGTTATGATGGGGTTTTCCATCCCAAGTCGCGGTTCAAGACCATGTCTGGGCCGGAGAAGATGCAGGTGGATGGATGTGCCATCTTCTACAAGAAGAACAGGTGCGTCATCATTGACGTATACTAGATATGGAAATTTCTGTGGCTCATGTTATTTTTTCTCATAGGTACAAGCTTGTCGAGTTCAACGAGATCGAGTTTAGTTCAGTTGCCATGCAGCGTCAGGATTTTAAGAAGACGGACGATATGTTCAACCGTGTGCTTCAGAAGGACAATATTGCGATTGTCTGTCTTATGGAGGACATTACGACCGGAACACGTTTGATTGTGGCGAATGTGCACATCACTTGGGATCATGCCTACCGGGATGTCAAGCTTGTTCAGGTGGCGCTGTTGGTGGATGAGATTGAGAAGCGGGCGGACCACTTTGCGCGCTATCCTCCACCACCCAACTTGCGTAATGGCAGCTCGGAATCCAAGGATGGGGAAGGCGCCAACGGGGACTCGTCAACACCACCCCGCCCCATCCCCACGTACTCTGACGGAACCAAGATCCCGTTGATCATCTGCGGTGATTTCAACTCTGTTCCTAATTCTGGAGTGTACGAGTTTTTGAGCACTGGGACGTTGGCGAATGATCATGGTGACTTTATGTCTCATATCTATGGGAAGTATACGAGTGAAGGAATTCGGCACCGGTTGGGGTTGAAGAGTGCCTATGCGGATCTACAGGCTGCTGCGACTAATCCGAATGCGCCTGCTGGTGAGCTGTTGTCCATGACGAATTATACCCCAGGTTTCCAGGGTGTTCTCGATTATGTTTGGTATTCGACTTCGACGTTGAGTGTCAAGGCTGTGCTGGGAGATGTGGATAAGGGATATTTGGAAAAGGTGGTTGGATTCCCGAATGCTCATTACCCATCCGAGTGAGTGATTTTGTGATTTTTGGTTTTTTGGTTTTTCTCATTTGTTTCCCGTTTAGCCACGTGTCCATTGTCAGCGAGTTCCGAATCAAGCCTCCTCGTCCTGCGCTCCCTAAGACGTCGACGTCGACATCGTCTTCGTAGATTGGGCACGTAGCAAGGCAGTAGGATGATTTGTTCACTATCCACCGGTTCTTTTTGGTCGATCACGCACGCTAACACGGATAACGGATGGAAACCGATGGAGTCAAGGTGGTTATTCGACGGACTTGATTAGAAAATTTCTTACAAGGTCGAGAGAATTCCCCCTACCATTGAAAACCCTTCCACATTCTTTTTTCTTCGTGTTTTTTCACGCTCCCCTTCCCCCAACCTCCCTCTACCCCCCTGTTCCATTACCTTTTCTTTCCATTTTTTCCACCAATGTAGTATTTTGACATGCAAGCAGCTAGCAAGGGTTTTCACGGCATATTCTCTCTCACACATTTTCATGGTTTATGATATTTGATTTTTTTGGTTTTGATTTTGGTTTGACTGTTGGCGCACACACACTCTCACACTCACACTCGCTCTGCATTTTTTCGCCCTGTTGGGGCAATGCAATGTCTACGACCTTGCCTTGTCATGATTAAACCCTTTTTAACATGCCTCTTCGGCTTGCTATACTTGCTAGTCGCGCACTTGTGCATTATCGACCCACACTCTCACTCTTTTTTCCCCCTCCTCTTTTAGTCGACATAAAACATGCATTGACGCTCATCCATCCATCCAGACACCCCCTCCCCTGCAAAGCATTACTTTCCAATCTGTCACTCGCTTTCAACTCCCCTATATCCATCAACATCCGCATTATCATCTCCATCATCTGTCATTATATCATTTGTGTTATTGTTTAGAATCATCGTTAGCAATTTCCTTTACCTTTACCTATACTTTCGCCTCGTCATGTCACCTCCCATCATCCCCCCCTCCTTTCCATGTCGCTGTTTCTTTGCTCTGTACATGTCATTTTTTGCATTGGCCCTATCTTCATGTTATCGTCGTTTGGTTTTCACCCCCATCCCCCATTCTCTCTTCTTTAATTCGCCCCTCATAAGGGTTTTTATTTCGTCCGTCGTCGTCGTCCCCCTACCACCCCACCTCTATCGCTTTTTGTCGTTTCCCTGCGTGGTCCCTCCTTACCGGTCATTCTGCTACCATTACTACAACCTCATTGCCCAACTATGATTACTATCTACGACATTCGCTTGTTTTCATTCTTTTAACGACCTTTTCCATGACCATGACCCCGCCCCCTCTCCCCTTTTTTCTTTCCTCACATCAAACCACCACCTCAACTCACCCGTTCCGTCCGTCCGTTTCTTTGTCCAGTCTGTTGTCCTCTGCCCCACCCATTATATTCATGCACCTTCGTCCATGGTTTGATTCTCCACCCGAACATTAGTAGTCTCATCTGTGCTTGTTGTTGTGTTTTTGGCTCTTACATTTTCCACTCTTCTACTTTTTTTTCCTCTGTTGTTTCTGGTTTTAGTTTTTCATCTTTTTTTCAACGTTCAACTTTCACCTCCCCCACTTTTCCATCTCCACTTTTCTTTTTCTCCCTCGACTTCTATCGTTCTTTTCACGGTCGTTGGGGTCACATGACCTCCT
>NHTK01005920.1:0-26951 GCA_002938355.1 Panaeolus cyanescens | reverse complement strand
GCTCTCACCATAGACCCTGATTAATCCTTTGATTAATCACAACAGTCAGGGTCCACAGAACCTATTATATTCAGGGAGATAGCTATCTTTGCCGTATTTCTATTGGCAACCTTTCTATTTGGTCACAACAACATGTTACACGTTACAATTATGACATGAGGTTTTTATCCTTACTGCGGCCACTGGTCAAGCTTGTACGCTGATAGCCATGGATACAACATACGAAATGATTGACGTTATTGGACCACCGTCGGTGAAACTGGTCCCAGAACGGGAGATTCCTATAGCCAACTGCGTTGTCTTCCTGTATGTGCATTGAACAAAAATCATTGGTGGTTTGACTAATATCTACTTGAAGGCTTCTAGGTCCAACTGGGTCGGGGAAAAGCTCCGTACGTTATTGCCTTTATACCGTCATACTTCCAAAGCTGGCTAATTATTTATGGTTTTCACTATGCAGTTCATCGAGGCACTTGCGAACGAATCCCTCGGGATCTCAAAAGATCAGCTGGAGGGTTACACTCAAGAGCTCACTGTGTATCGATTACACAGCCTGAAGCAAAAAGAACATCCAGACAACCCCATCCTTGTAATTGACACTCCCGGGTTTGCCGACAGCCGTTTTCCTGAGAGCAAAACGTTACGATTGGTGTTGGAGTGGTTAAAGAAACAGTGAGAGATCACTTCAATATTGAATCCAACGTTGCTTCAGATTGATTCGTATTGTGTCCTCGCAAAGTAAACTTTACTTTGCCCAGATTTTATATTTCGACCGAATTACGGATCCACGAATGGCTGGTAGTAAAGGGAAGCTCCTCGATATTTTCAAGGCCATCACGGGAAACAATACTGGCAAAACCATCAGTATCGTCACTACCATGTGGGATCACTTGTGGAGAGAGGACCAGGTCAAAAATGCTGAGAGGAGGTTAGATGATTTGAGGACCATTTATTACAAGGTTCGGCAGTTGTTTTCATTCCGGAAGACATGACCTTTGACATATTTCTGTTAGGACTTCGTTGAGGATGGCGCTCGAGTTGTCCAGTTCCTAAATACCTACGAATCAGCCCTGAAAATCGTCGACGATGGCCTAGTCAATTTCAGCGACACCTACTTCGCCTTTGAAGCTGTAGCGAAACGAAATCAGTCGATGGCATCCACGGAATTCGGTCACTACCTCCACAAAAACCTCCTCGACCGCAAACTCGCTCTACTTCAGCGGTTGACTGCTCTGCAGGATGACTTGGCCAACGCAACATACATGAAAGCCAATCCCGATATAGAAAAGATACTGCAGCATCACAGCAAGGAACTGCGGTACGACCTGTCGGTGGTTGAGAAGGAACTGACACAGTTTCCTGATCAGCCTCCAGACAAAGTCCTACAGTTGTATTCGAAGCCAAGGGCCCTTTCTCATGACGCTGCGTTGACGCTCGCACTTCATCCCACAAGCACCGTGAAAATGATTCTTCCCCAAGAACGACAAAGAGACGAGGTCTCGGCTGACCAACGCGCCCGAGGACTAATTGCGGAACCAAGCAGATCTCAGTCTGCCCCTCCAGAGCGTCGACGACGTTCGATCAACGATTTTTTTTCCCGAACAGCTCAACAAGTCAAGAATGTGTTTTCGCCCAAAAACTCCAAGTAGTTGGAAACGGGATTGAAACTGCATTTGGAGTCATTTCAATCTAACTTTAACCCACTTTATGTAAATTTACTGCCACAATTCCCTATCTGTATATTAGCATCTCCATATGATTAAATGTATAGTATGTGCACAACAAGAGTATCATAAAGCATATTTGCTTAAATAGCCTAATCTTCATAATTACAAGCCAAAGAAAAAAGAAAAAGAAACTAAAGTAGATGAATCATAAACTGTTAAGTTTTAACATCAAAGCACGCAGCAGCCTTGAGAATCTCAGCTTCGACCTCCTTCCCTCCTCCCTTGCGTAAATACTCAGTAAATGCTCGGGATGTTCGGAGGTGTGGATGCCTTGATTTGGAAGAAATGGGGTATTGCTCGCGCAAAAATTTCAACGCCACATCGACCGACCACCCATCCAGAGCCGACAAGGTTTCAACGAGTTTGACAATTTTATTGCGTCGCGAACCTTCACTTACTAGCGAAGAACGCCCGCGTCGCCATCGTGAACCCCATATGCTCTGGAGCATATGAATACTGAGTTTATTGTTTAAGCCCTCGGTATGCTCCTTCCAAATATCTTCCAGCGTTGGGGATGTACCCGTCCGAGAACTAGGCGCGTAATACGCAGTGAAAACAGGAAGCCACTCGTCGTTGACCCATTCAAATGTTTCATTCAGTTCACCGAGACGGTCTGCGCCAATCGTTTTCTCCAGGAAATTAAGGTAATTCACTTGAGCTGCATGGAGCTTACAATCACTACTTTCCGCCGTGACTGGGAACATTTCCCAAGTGTACAGACGCCCACTTTCGCTTGTAACTGGCTGTCCTTCGTTCGTTGAATTGGACATTGGGGTTTGAAGAGTGGCTGAAATGGTAGAGGGGAGAAGGGATTCATCGTTGACGGGTAATGAGTCCATTGCAACATCACTGGGCTGGGATGGGAGAGGGGAACCATCGCTGACGGGCAATGTGTGCATTGAAAAATCTCTGGGATGAGATGAGCTCGGAGACGACGTTTCAGGATCTCCTAATTTGATCTGCTTTCTTGGGGGCATGAAGTCAACATCACCTGGAGCCATATCTTCCAAATCCTCCATCAAATCTTCAAGTCGCTTGCGTTTATGAGGATCTGCGGTCTGGATTTGAACGTCCATCATGGCCTTCATCGTCTTCCCATAACGTTCAAGCTGACAAGCATAATGATCAAGTCTCTGGTGAAGATAATGGTTCTCAGCCTGTAACTTCTGAATGTAATCCTGCTGGGGAATAAGTGTAGCCTCTAATATCAGATTAAAAACGCGTTAGTGATGATTATTCGATAGCGAAAGGAAACGAGATTGAAACTTACGTGACTGCACTCCAGCCGGCTTTGCTTTCTTAGCCCCTTCTCTGGCAATTTTTTCCAGGCGCCGGATATCACTATCTTTTCGCAGTGGGTTCTTAGCTTCTGGAGTTTGATATTCAGCATCGTGAATGTGCGACACCCGATAATTTTCCAGTGCAGTGATCACTTGCGTAATGGATGCACCGCCGACGTTTGAATTGGCAATTTCTTTGGGATTGTACCTCTTCTACATGCAACATAGTTGAGAACATATTTCGGGTAAATAAATATAGCAAACATAGTGCTTACCTTGTTGCGTCCAAGCTCATGATCCAAAAACAAGATCACCTTGGGAGCAGTGATAGGATGGGCAGGTTCTTCCATGAACCCGACTCCTTTTGCAAGTGCTTCGGCCTTCTGGGATTGCTGGTCCATTTCCCACCACTCAACGTAGTTCTTCACATGTCGAGCGTATGATCTTTCTGTATGCTTATTAGAGTACTCGGCCTCTTTCTGTTGCATTACAAGCTGGACGCGCTGCGTGAGTGCATTGCTGGAGTTGGTGGAATCGGAGTCGATGTTGGGAGGCACGCTGCTCGATTCATTACTACCCTCAGTTGAACTTGTTGTTATGACTTCTGAATCTTCAGGTGCAGTCATTGAAACGTCTGGGGTGTCAGACTGAATATCAAGCATAGCGCAGGGGTTGTTGTCGTTGAAAAGCTCTGGTTCCATAGTATCCGGGTTACGAGTAGAACTTGTTGCAGTTAGTCGAAATAGAGAGGCAAGGCAGGTGTTTTCTGAAAGCGAGTGTGTTGCTGATCAGCAGGCGCCCATTGAGCCGCATTTATAGTGATTTGCTGCCTGATGCCCGTGATCTACGCCCGATTCCCTTTGACAATGCACACCGGTGAGGAGGCGTTGTGCATGGATGATGCGGACGCCGGGCGTAGATTTGAAAGAAGGTTGGCGAGTCGTGGTCTGGTCTGCAGCAGTCGGACTGGACATACGTGACAAAGGGGGGGCCACACAACAATAGGCGCGCGGCGCGCCTGTGGTGTAGTCAAGCTGTAAGGTGATAACTTGAAATTAAAATAGGCTCGCATTGTTTGACGATGAAATTCAAATTTCAAATCGTGTTGGCTTTGTTGTTCACTTGTCACGTGCATTATTTCCCCACTCAGTCGGAGGACGCATTGAGGCTGCAAGCAAGGGCCTTGCGCGGATTATTACATAGATTCAGAATGTCGAACCTCGAAAAGCTTAGTATTACAGGACCTGTATCCATTACTGTTATCCCAGAAAGTGAAGAACTCCCCCGTATATGCTGTCTGATTCTGTAAGCTTCTTCAAAAATCGTGATGATCATGACCCTCACTAACTCGAAGAACAGCCTGCTAGGTACAACCGGAGCTGGAAAAAGTTCTGTAAGTTTAGCGTTCATTAAAATCCATTCACCGATGCCGGTAATATGCATCGATGGAGCACATAATGATTGTGTCCTTTCGATCAGTTCATCGAAGCCTTGGGAAACGACAAGACGTTGGGCATTTCCAAAAACCAGCTCGATGGATTTACGCAGCACCTGACTGTGTACAAGGTCAACAATATTCGCATGATCGAATACCCTGATAGTCCGATCTTCATCGTCGATACCCCTGGGTTCGCAGATCGCAGTTTACCGGAAAGCAAAATGTTGAGAATGGTACAAGACATGATGGACGAAGAAGTAGTAAGCGTTCTCTTATTACTATCATGGTTGTATCGTATCTACTATTAATGTGTTTGAAAAGCCATCGTCATTTCGGATACATCCTTTACTTCGATCGAATCACGGATCCTCGAATGGCTGGTACAAAAGGAAAACTCCTCAACCTTTTCAAAGAAGTCACTGGAAAAGACACGGGACAATGTATCACGATTGTAACCACCATGTGGGACCAAATATGGAGAGAAGACCAGATCATACGAGCCAATCAAAGGCTGGAAGAAATAAAGAGCGTCTATTTCAAGGTACTTCCTTAAACCCGTTCAAAAGGCTCCATCAAAGACCTTTTTTCTAGGACTTTATAGACGACAACGCTCGAGTCGTAAAATTCGAAAACACTCACAGCTCAGCGCTAGAAGTATTAAACGACTGTCTCACCCTCAAAGACCGCTCCCTCTTCACCTTCGAACACATGGTCGAAATCAATCAAACAATCGCACACACCTTATTTGGCGGTTCTCTTCACGTGAACCTCCTCGAGCGCAAGTCGGCACTATTGCAGAGGCTGAAAGTGCTAGATGGTGATTTGTCTGACCCGTTAATGGAGTCGAACGTAGAGTATAGAGATACTCTACTGAAGCAGGCGTCAGAGGCGATGAACGATCTCAAAGTTGTCGAGAAGGAATTGGAGGATTTTCAAGACTTCCAGGACGAAGCGGGAGATTTTGATGCCAAATTACCCCTACCAGAAACGAAGAATTTTTTCGCATCACCACCAACACAGTTACCAGACACAGTTGAAGCAGTAAACCCGTCTCCAGACACACTATTGGGTACTAGTGCTGTAGGGCAGGTGCAGACTGTCGGTGCAGGCGCCGATCACAATACGGCGCCTAATCTCCCTTCGCAACAGCCGCCACAAACAAACCCCCTGAAAGCTTTCATATCCAAACAAACCACAAAACTCAGAAAAGAATTCAACCACATGAAATTCATCATCTCTCAACACACCCACACCCAAAAAGTAACAAAATAAAGCACAGATGCACTCTCGTTTATCTTCTATACATATTCAGATAGATACAAATATAACTTGACATTCAATTGCAACTTTTTCATCAAACCTCAGCCCTTCAACTGATTACAAAACCTTCTCGACCATTCCAAGTCCCTCCTTCTCCAAAACCTCCCTAATAGGATCGCACACAGCCTTCCTATACGGAGCCTGGATACCCTCAAACTCCTTACCCTTCAAAACACCGTCCAAAATCAGCTGAGTGGCAATTCCAGCGGGCAATCCGACGGTCAAAGCCATCGCGCTGTATCCACCCTTCTCCTTGCTGCCGTATGCCTCCAGAGTCGATGTGCGGGTCTCGGTCCTTCCATCAGCCCACTCGACGATGAACTTGTGTTGGAGCATAACCAAATCGCGCTCGCCGGCGTCGTATGCCATGAGCTTCTCAAGCTGAGCGCAAAGCGTGTCGAGGAGGTTCTGAGCGCGAGGAACGCACTTCTCAGAAGAGAATAGACCGATCCACTTGAGTCCTGAGATGATACGAGTGCTCTCGGATTCATCGGGGAATGAGCAGAGTTGCTTGATGCGAGCAACGAGGGTGCTGTAATTCAAAGAACATCAGTATCAAGTAGATTGCAGTTTGTACGAAATGGGTAAAAAATAAACGTACGCTTCATCGGCGCTATCAGCACCAATAGCCTTTTGGGTGACCTCAGACCAGGTCAAGCCCTCAACCAACCAGTCCTTGGCCTCAGCATCGAGGAATTTGAGGTCAACGAGGGCCTTGATAAATTCAGGGAAGCCCTGGTATCTCAGAGTACCACGGACGACAGTCTCAGCCTCAGGAATAGCATAGTACTCCTTGAAAGGAGTCGAGTCGCGGTTGGGGTAGGCAACGAAAGCGAACGCGGGGGTGATGTAGTAGGGTTTGGCGTGAGCCATGAGTTCCTGGCCAGAGACAGTGACCTGTTGGCCGTTGGCGTAGTAGGAGGCGTTGTTGAGGAGGGCGAGAAGGACACCACGGGATGACCACGAGAACTTGTATCCGAGGGGGTTGTCGGAGCATTCGGGAGCGGGAAGACCACCGCAGTAAGAGAGGAAGTGCTTGATCTGGACAAATCATCGTCAATTAATATGAAATTTTAAATGTAAATTGAAGTAAAACATGCCTTTCCGCCCTGCTCGTGAACTTCGTCAATGGTCTTGACAGCGTACAAGTGGTCAATACCGGGATCGAGTCCGATCTCGTTCATGACAACAATCCCGGCCTCCTTGGCAGCAGCATCAAGCTCCCTCATAGCGGGAGAGACGTAGCTGGTGGTGACGACATCGGTCTTGCCCTTAATAGCAGCCTTGATGACAGCAGCGTGGTAGGTGTAAGGGATCAAGGAGATGACAAGGTCGTGAGCAGCAACAGCCTCTTCAAGTGCAGCAGTGTTGTTGACATCAATGGAGGCGGCAGTGGTGTTGGGCAGACCCTCTGAGAGACCCTCAGCGCTCTTGAGGGTACGGCAAGCTACAGTAAATCAATATTTTTGCCAACGGATATTGCGAGCTTTGAATACTCACCGATGGTCAGGGAGTTCCTAGGATCCCTGACGACGTATTCAGCACAGGGGCGAGCAACAAAGCCCGATCCAAGGAGGAGAACCTTCCTCTCCTTCTCACCCTTCTCAAGAGCAGCAACCTTCAGGGCTTCACGTCCAAAGACGGGCCTGATGTCACGATCCTCCTCCAAGAACACACGGGCGAATTCTGGGAGAACGAAGGCAGCCTTGTGGACGTTCTGGCTCCAGTAACGGGTGTTCTCGACGTTACGAAGTGGGACGCTGAGGTCGCTGGGCTGACCACCGGCCTTGGATGCAAGCATAAAGCCGATCTGTCCACTGGGGTATGTAGGAATGGTGGTGAAAGCGTAAGTGGCCTTTTCAAAGATGCTGCCAGCCATGGTCTTGAGGTCCTTGATAAGGTTCATGTGGAGCCACAGGCACTCTCCTTGGGTGGAGATGTGTCCTCCTGGAGTCAAGGCATCATGAAGGAGCTGGAAGTAGGGCTTTTGGAAAAGGGATTCAGCGGGTCCAACAGGGTCAGAAGAGTCGGTGACGATGACGTCGTAGGTGGAAGTGTTGTCTGCGAGGAACTTGAAGCCATCGCCGATATAAACTCGGACACGAGGAGAGGACAAAAGTGAGGACATGTGGGGAAGGTAGGTTTTGGAGACACGGATAACAGCCTGTTATAACGCATTACTTTGACGTTGCTCTTTCCTTAAATTCTAGGAATTCTCACCTCATCAATGTCACAGAGGACAACCTCTTCAACAGATGGGTGCTTAAGAACCTCACGAACAACGCCGCCATCGCCTCCACCGATGACGAGCACCTTCTTGGGGTTAGGGTGACTCGCGAGGGGGATGTGAGCGATCATCTCCTGGTAACTATATTGAACAAATTTCGCCGATATTTCAGCTCTATTTCAACAACTAAAGAACTGAATACACTCACGAGAACTCATCCCTTTCAGTGCACTGAATAACACCATCCAAAACGAGCACATTGCCAAATGTCTCGCTCTCGAAAACCAGGACATCCTGATACAGCGACTGCTCAACATGCAGAATTTTGTTAACCTTCAACGCCATGGCCTGTCCCGGCCATTGTGACGAGATCTCCTTGAACCAACCGTCTATATTCGCAATTTTGGTCAATACCCAGAGTTTTTACAATAAAAAGTTGCGGAAAAAAGGTGTCAGTTCCTTCCCCAACGACCTCAAGACATCTATACGAACCAACGATGGTGGGATGCGACAAGGGTGCCATTTTGATTGAAGATCAGTGGAAGATAAGTGTATGAGAAGGGGAGGATAATAAAAATCGCCTACTTCTAATAAAAAGAGAAGAGGAACGGGTTAATAATATCCCAAAAACCCAAAATTTTGTGAGATCGATTGAATCAAATCTTATCTGATCCGGGCTGCCAACGGATCAAATGACACAGGGGCCGAATATTGGCACTCCGTCATCGTGACGATTTCAAGGCCTAATTTCTGATGATTATAAACATTTAAATAAGTATTTTTTTAGTCTTTGCGCTACAACCACAGCGCCCAAATGCTAGAAATAAATGTCGAACTTGACCGAATTCACCGAATGACCCCTATCATCCCACGCCTGCTCAGCTGAACGACAAGGACCCTTGTATGTGCTTTAACTCTTCCTCATCCAAGTAAGTAAGGTATACATGACCGACCTGAACACAAAAAACGTCAAGATCAAGTCAGATCTAACCATAGAAAAGGTGGACAAACTGGCATGGGGAGCGATCGTCATCGTGTAGGCATTACCTCGTATCTTCTACGCGTTCATGGTGCTTATCTCCAAACAGCGTCATGGGTCAAACCGGGGTTGGCAAGAGTACAGTAAGTATTCATATCTAAATAACAGATATAATATTTTAATGATCCGGGACCAGTTCATCGAATGCCTAGCGGGAGAAAAGGGAAAATCCGGATCCATGGGCATCTCGAAAGACCAACTCGAAGGATTCACCCAAGAAATTAGTATATACCGCGTCGTAAAGACCAAGAACTTTATAGGGTTCCCCATGTACGTCATCGACACTCCCGGATTCTCAGATCGAAAGATCTCAGAGCTCAAAATCGTCAAAATGATACAAGATTGGATGAGGTTGCAGTGCGTATCAATATTGATTACAGCGAAGCCCTTGAAGGCGCAAAGTACCATTGCACACATATTGATTATATTGTTCCTTTCAACTAGCAAAAGAGACAACATTAATCGCATCCTCTACCTCGATCGTATCACCGATATCCGGATGTCTGGGAGCAAAGGAAGGCGCCTCGAAATGTTCAAAAGCCTCACTGGATCACGTTCAGCAGGACTTATCACCTTCGTAACCACCATGTGGAATAACCTATGGAAGGAAGACCAAATTGCAAGAGCCGATGAAAGGTTCGCGCAGCTCAAAGAAAACCATTGGAAGGTATGATCTCGACACCCTGCCCTGCAACAGGAAGCCACTTTTAATTGATAATTATGATATGTTCAATCGCAGGAATTCGTTGACAAGGGCGCAGCAATCACAAAATTCCAAAATACTCGAGAATCAGCCCTCCAAATCCTCGACGAATGCATGAGAAGTGATTCTGGATCAGCTTTCAAATTCGAATTCGAGCGCCTGCAGCTCGAAAATCACAAACCCCTTCGCGAAACACCCTACGGACCCATCGTGTATCAAAACCTCATCGAACGAATTGCGGGATTGCAACAAAAGCTACGCTTACTAGAAGACGACTTTGGAAGTATGGATGAGGAGGCGAAGGGTAACGAGCAGTTAATGACGGTGCTGTTGAAGGAGAAAGACGAAGCGATGAGGGATCTTGCGATGTTTGAAGAAGAACTGAAAGAATTCGATCCTCAGCAAACCGAAGAGCCGCCTGAGGGTACGACAAAAATCACCCCTGGTGATCAGCTTTTGCAAAGCATCGAAAAGTCTACCGAACGGATAAAGAGCCTTTTCCACAGACGACCGAAGAAAGAGGCCCAGTAAAATTCGAATCATTGATGAATTACTACCTCTTTGTAATATCATAACTCGCTATGAGTCAATGTTCGAATAATCAGAGGTATTAATCAAACTTACTAGTATACTTTCAGAGAGAAATCAGAAGTCCTACCCTTGATACGCATGCACGGACTCGCCTTGCATGACCGCAATGCTATTCGAAATTCGAATCAGTGATGCGCTCACCAACAGGCCGATGATGTGAACAAATAACTCATTGTGTGTCATGCATATGATGCAGACCTGATGCAGATGAAATTATACATGGCACATCCCTGCACCAATATGTTCCGCAGCCCTCAAGACACAACTGCAAAAGGGACCCACAACCCAAATCCGGCGTGGCGCAGTGGCGATGCATCTGACAACAACCCCACAAAAAGGCGATCACCGTAACACTGCAAGCGACGCTTTGGAGTTTCAAATCAACTGCGCAAGCGCTTCATGGCCTCAGTAGACCATATGCATGTCCTTGGATCGCCTTGAAGTGTTATGCATGACCGTAAAACATAAGTGACTGCGGCTCGCGCCTCCTGCAGGGTTTTCAATTAGAACACCAGTCGCACCTCAGTGCATCGGAAAGGTATCAGAAAGAATCCATGGGTATGTATGTACATATGTACTATATGTAAATGAGATACAAAGTGCAGATGGACTAGATCGGGGTAAAAACACATCGCGCATGTCATGTAAAATAAGTATTATATGGAGTATCAGTTTGAAATAACACAAGCAAACCAGTTGATCGTTCAAGAGGCTCTATGGTCAGGTCTTCCGGTGCCAGGGTATACCGTCATAGGGATATCATCATGCGATGGTCGATATCTGTGGTGAAGTGCTTCACTAGAGGAAGTTCTGTGTGCAATATCTTTATCAGCTTGCAATGGAGTCGTTTCAAGACCAAAGGCCTCTCCGAAATTCATTTTGTGACCCGGGGCAGAAGCCGCTGCAGAGGGCTTGCCCTTCATGGCACCAAAATAGAATCGGAAGGATCCAACAATCTCCATAATGAAGTCCACTGAAAAAAAAAAGAGAACGGGGAATTAATCAATATCACGCCAAATATAAGACTGAGTTGAGTATTGTGACGCACTGTAGTTGATCCTGTATCGGAAGAATGACCAGTCCAGTATGAGCGCTCATCAGAATATCAATGAGCAATAAATAAACTTACGAATCCCAGAGAGGTTTCCAGATGCTCGTCGGTGGTGTACCTTCAGGTCGCCGGTACTCATGCCACGTATACGCCCACCACATCAGAATCGAAAAAAGAACCATCTATAGGCGCACGCATCGGATTCAAGACCACAATGAATAAATATAAGTAATATATTTCTTACCTCTATACAGATAGCCAAGGCGTTTAAACCATTGGCGATGTTGGCGGTGGTCCAGTATTGAGTTGCTATTTCAAATTTCAGGGATGATGAGAACAACAAGACGCTGAAGAAAGGTTTGTACACGCACCATGAATAACTCTGCCCTCCAACCATCCGAACTAGGAAGAAAAAAACTCAGTGTTAATCAACCAATTCATTATGGTAGATCACGTAGAGGGTATAATTAGCACCATCAAAACGAGCGACGTACCACAAATAACTGGTAAAACGTGAACATCACGATAAGCTTGATGGATAGGAACTTGGCCATCGGACGACGCCCAACCAGTTCGTGATGCATCAGGCCATAGAAAACGAGCAACCCGTATAGAGCAATACTGAAAATAGTCTGACATTTAATAAAGCCTTTGAAGATCTTGCACCGAAAGGATTCACCTGATACTGATGAAGTTTACAACTTCTATATAGACAGCTGCATGGCGCCACGTATAACCATCAGAGTGGCATAGGACCTCGTATTTTTCACATATGATCCCCGCTATAGACGCAGCTTTGAAAGAAATGAATACTTGCTCAGTGAATGCAGTTGTATTCTCACCTGGCCTGATGATAACGTATTGTAGGACGGACCACTGATTTGGGTACCTAAATATGAATGATGGGGCGATGAAAACCGATATAGGTTTGCCCACCTTGACAGTATACATGAAGTATGCCTAGTTCAAATCCTTAGTTAGTGGGTCCATGCAGTGGGTTCATGTTATGCTTACCTTTGTGGGCCTATATCTCCAACAACAGAACTAAAATAAAGAAAAATCAGTACTAACAAACCAGTAATCGGGTTTAACAACGAACGGGTATAGGCAAGGGCATTTTGTCCTTGCGTTCAATGGCCTTTTCTGCAGAATGTCCTGATGCCGTCTCTGCGACATACTCAATGATCAAAAGTCTAAAAAATAAACATTTAACCATTGCAAGCTCAACAAAGCTCTGAACCAACGCACAGAAATGCACTGAGAGTGATTGCCTGGTTACCCCTTCAGCTGATATTGTTTTTGAAGAGGATAAAAATTACCTCGTAAGCTATATGTAATAAACCGTTGAGTAAGTGTATGAAGAATATTTATTGAAACATACCGATTTGAATAAAAGAATAGTAGGTGTAGTCACGGAAAAACCTGTATGAAAAGAAAGAGATGATTGCGTATATCGGAGGCATGTATAGAATCCTCAATCTGTCGCAAAATTCAGAGTCAAATAAATGCCAGAGTGCAATATATTGCTAACATCTGCCGCTGCTGAGCAGGCTTAGTATAGTTCCTGGATGACGATGAGTAACGTAACTGGCGACACCAGGGTTCTTCATCTCACCTGCAATGCCCCAATATCGTGAAAGAAGAAATAATTATTGTCTAGGTAAAAATCAATTCTTCAGCTCTTCAGGATAAAATAGCACATAGACGCACTAAGATGGCAGTACCACCTGCAATTGCCCAACCTATCCGATGAGCATCCCAATGAATGCCATTCTCGTCCCAAAAGTCGCTCTGATCGACATCCACGGTGTTCAAAGAGGTGTCGCACGTCATGAAGTATCCGAGCCTCACACAAAGTCGGTCTAAATGAAGGTTGGGTGAGAGTCCGCGTCTGTGGGCTGTAGTCCGGGGAACACTGCGTTAGGCCTCATTGGTTTGACACGTGCGAAATTCAACGGGGATATTAACGGATAAATTTAGGCGTCCATAATTGAGCTTTTTCTCTGATGACTAGACGCTGTACGAACTGCAATGGTGCATTTCAAAAGATTCCAATGATAGTTCAGGTCAAACCAACAAGACAGGAGCCAAAGTGGATTGGCTTCCCTTGGCACAGGCCCAGAAAGTTCAACCAACATCCACAGTATTATACAGGCAGGTGTTACCCACGCCTTGCGACAATCCAATTTGTCTTGCCGAGGCACTGCCAACATAACTCAGTCGCCTCTCACAACGAGAGATAAATGATAGTGAGTCCATCGCCAACATCAGACATATTACTGCGGATTGACTGTTGCAAGTAGGATTGATACATTCGTGAAACTGGGCGGGAGACCAGTTGACCACGAATGGCTCCGATTCGCAAACTGAAGCCGCTGACCAAAATATTTTCTGTGGCTATCCATACTCTTACATCTTCCCGAAAACCGAGGGCGGTATATGTTTCGTCTTTTCAAGTTGCGGTGTTACCCCAGACACGAGGTCCACGAGGCGGTCAGGGGGATGATACCTCGTCCTTGTACCGCATACGATACAGTGCTCTCAAGCATAATTAGTGCAGAGCGCACGGCAGGCATGTGGATTCGCGCAGATTCATTGCAGGATACGTTACATGTTCCCAGAGCGCCAACAGTACTCCCGACATCCCCGGTGTGCAAATATCTGGGAGGTAGCGTTCTGTTTCCCAACGAGCGCACAGGTGAACCATCAGGTTTTCAATCATGTATCCCGCGTCGTCGACCTACATGGGCGTCCGCAGTCACTAGCGATGAAGATATCAAAAAACCAGCAATGCCATCTCACTTGAACAGTTTTGAACGGAGAAACATTCATGTAACAGTCGACCAGCAGTAAAAATCAGTATGACAGAAATCGCGTCTCCTTGTGAGTATCCCGTCATTCTCTTGACTGACTCAACTAAAAAATCCCATCACAGCGCGTTTTAGCAATGATTAAGCAACAATCAATATACCAGATCTACTTGAGTACACTCCGGTGCTTTGCCTTCGCCATCGGGAAAGCATTTGACCACTTGATGAGTTGATGTAATACCCATTTACCGGAGTTTCAACGGGATGCTTTCCGCTTTCGATTTCTTCAGGTCCGTTGATCGACTTTTTACGATCCAGTTCCCCCTGAGAAAGTCACCCCTTCGAATTCGTATATAAAGTTCGAGAAGTTAGAGAACTAACTTACATCTCCCACTCGTCCTCACACTTCTTTTTTATCGACTTATAACGCAACATTCATCATGTCTAGGGGGCCCACTCAAGCAATCGACTCCGAAGCCGGTCTCAGGCTCAGATTAATGACATGGTTATCGCTGTACGACCTCCTTCCTCAGCCAATTTATAGCGCACAGTATGGTGGATCGCCAGCTGCGCTCGATGACGCTATCAGCCCAGAGGTCGTCAGACGATGCCTCAACGCGATCGCCACCCAAAGACCCGAATTCCTGGCATCCATGCCTCAAAGTCAGCTAGTATGTGGACAGTCTCACCTGCAGTGGCTTATCCGACCGAACTAACGGAACACCCGCTCCACGAAGAGGGACTTTCTCTACAGCACATTGAACAACTATCGCTCGTCAGGCAGGTGAAATGCTTGCGCCATCGATCGATATAGGCAGCAAGTGGGCAGCAATGCTGCACATAAAAAATGCGACTCGCGGTGCTGACCTGCTTCCCCAAGCCTCCCTACCCAAATTTGACTCCCGGCTTTCTAAGAAGGCTTGACGCCCACGTTCACATGGCACAGTGTTGTACATACGGGCTCTCGAAATCTGCGCTTTGGAAGCGTCCATATAATTTTCTGATTTATGTGCATTATATTCCTTTTAATTATAGTCGACTGTATACAGGTTTCGGGGATTCCGGTTTAATTCTCCCGCGTCCCAGAAACCTGCCTTTTAATCCCTTTCACCCTCCCGACACACACACATATGCATGTACCCCTTATCCATACGTTCCCATTACCAGTCGTTGTGTTAATCCTGTTGCCTTGGACTTACATACGTACTTCGAGTAGCATTCCAGTTTACATTAATAGACCTGCCCCTGAATTCGGATTTCAAGTTCACATGCAGTACACTCTCTGACCATGACCAACTGGGTAACGAATATGTGAGAGATCTATTCACGAGATTGCATTCGAGTCAGCCCTGTCCGACTGTCAATGTCAGAGTCAGGTAAGTGAAATAGATTGAAATCCCACTGCGACTCTGGAATCACCTCCCACAAAAAGTACATCAAGTCATTGGGTCCAGTTCCTTCCACGCGGTTACAAAATTTATAAACTACAATGAGTCATGGGGATAACACCTCACACAATGATTTCAAGAAAATATATCAATCCCTTAGGGGAATTATCGAACGAGACGATCCAATCCTGGGGGCAGCTGCAAGAAGGTTCGACGTTCGTCAGGTTCATAAAACAACGTAATCGAAACGAAAGAAACAGACCGTCCAGTTATGAGTTGCCGCGGCACGCTTATATCCTGCCAACGATTCGTGGACGTCATAGGTTCTAAAAAAAGTCAACCGTCAGACCCTCAAGCGAACCGAGGAAGTCGGGATATATCTGATCTTACCTTTGCCAATCTTGTGAGAGCCGTGCAGGCCTAGGTTCAAGATTCGAAAGTGCCAACCGAATCTGCATCAACACCGCCGATATACTGCAACATGCCTAAATCAGTACTGCGTAACAATACACCACTCCGAGCTTACCTGTAGCTGGGTAGCCATCCTGGTATAGCAGAATGACAAAGCGATGCGTTAGTTATCTGCAGTCTACCGTTTTGGATAGGTTCCAAGGAGAAAAAGCATACCGTCTCTTGTCAAAAGATCCATGCAAATACTCCCGCCTACGGTTTAAAATTAGAACTCAAACGTTCATGGATGGATTATCAGTACAAAACCATACCTCCAGTGACGTGTCCACCTCCTCCATGAATAAATGGTAAGAATCGAGGGGTAATGATCCTAAAAAAGGGCGGGGAATTTGGAAATGTGGGAGGGAATCGAATCTCGAATATAATCGAATTCAATTTGCTGTATAGCATCGAACGACTTAATCAGCAGCTCCCAAGTATCTCGAAAAACGTACCGTGCTTTCATATCCTGTGCAATAGGGAGGGTAGGGTCCAACGAGTGCAGCTCGACTATCCACTGATAAAGATTATCCCCGATGAGGTCGGGTGGCATGTACCATCCCAAGTCACGAAGCGACGGAGCCGCGTCCTGCTCTTTTAGCATCGACTTCAATTCCCTTTGAATAGCCATGCTGGCAGAAGGAGACGATTCGAATGGTGGGAGCATGAGATTCTCCACGACATTGGATACCCATTCGGGGTCATGCTTCCAGTCATCCGCGGGTCTTACCATCGGTCCCGAAGGCGCAGGCTTTCGTTCCGGAACGATATAGTCCTCATCTACCTCCATCGAGTCAGTCGCCTTGGCTTTGTCCTTCTTTACCTGGTCACGGTTGAATATCGACATATCCTCAGCGTCTGCCTCTTCGTAAATAGCTTCGCTTTGCCGTGCTGCAAGGAGGTTTTGGATCTGATACGCGGGATCTGGAATTTCGAGTACTTTTCCGCCAACTGCGGTCCTATGTTTAGGATCCAAGGTCACGACAGGAACCGTTGGAGCAGCGACTGGAGCCTTCATTTTGGCCGAAAGATCGACCGTGTCAGCAGCTAATCCCTTGACGAGCAAATATCGACTGAACGGAATGATTATTGATGATCCCTTGGCTCGAATGAAGTTAGTTAGACGTACCACATGATCCAGTGCGTATCCTTGATGACATAGTGCGGGTTGGTACTGACGAATTCCCCAGGTAGATTGACCACTTCTGCCAGAGCCATGCAATTGGTGGGCGAAATCGAACTCTTACTCCACGCTGAACGTCCATGTGCTGCGTATCCACCCATCGAAGTGGAAGCATCTTTCGCAAGGTACACGCCTGTCGAAAAAATTTCAACAATGGATCCGGTCGTCGAATGATCAAAATTAACCTTACCATCTCCGTATGCTCGACCGTGAGCGACAACCTTGTACCACAAGCCATGGCGGATAATCTTGACATCTATTTTTAGCGTGCTTTCATTCTAGACGCCAAAATCTTCATACCGAATGCCAGTTTCTTAGCGGGGAGCCATGGAAGGCCTGAATTTAACGAAGATAAGCATCGTGTTTAGTTCAAACAGGAGTAAAATGGTACACACATATAGGACGGGATACTTCTCTGCATTTTTATCCTTAGCGACAGCTTTCTGAATCGCATCACGGAACTTGGCTTCTGCATCAGGCGAGCCGACAGTCATCTTGAATTGAACAAACGACGATTCTGTGCATTTCTTTCAATTGTATAGTTCACACAACAGCACTGCACAGAACACTTACCGAACCCCTTGACCGTTTCCGCTGGGTCGGTAATGGCTTCGATATGAGCAGTGCACGACGCCACACACCTTGGATACCTTAAATAAGCGAAGCTATGATCATATCGAAAAATAAACATACCACCGAAGAATCGACCAAGCAGCAGGTGAGACATTGGGATCAACATCTTTCAACTTGGGCTTTGATTTCCCAGCCTTGACCTTGCGTTCTAAATGTTTCTTCATATCTTCGACCTAGATACAGAACCTTAGCCGAGGTAAAAAAAGACCATGCATCACGTCATGCAACTCACAGATGGTAGCGTAGATATGAGTTGTTGGATGACAGACCGCATCTGCTCGAAATATATTGAGACATAAGCGACAGAATGGTGATCCGGAGTGGACAAACCTGCGGATGATCCAGCGAATCAAATTCACATAGTCCGTCTTCACCGACAAGAGGACTACGCGGCAGCGAAGGTGTCTGTGGTTGTTGTTGGGCAGCTGCATGCGCGGCGTAATTAGAAACCGGCGGAGCTGCTATGGCTCCGGAGGGTGGGGGAACCCGAAGTCCCATTCCGATGGGTAGCGGATCCTCCATGGCGCCTTCGGAAGCAGAAGAATAAGCGAGGGAGACCAAAAGATCAACTGTGAGAGGGTTGTGAATGATTTCGTACTGTAAAAACGTGGGGATTTAGATTCATTCCACTGTTTTAGAAACATGGCTTACTTCAAGGGATGGACCACGATTGAGGGAATAGTACTGATAGGAGCAAAGCTTCGAATCGCACACGTAGGGCTTAAGCGCCTCGTAATCAAGAGAGAGTTTGTTGTGGCAGACGATGCAGTACCTCGTGCACAACTGGTCGAATCAGAAATGGATACCAAGTATGATGTGCACAAACATACCGAGAGACGACGAACGAGATAGCAGAAAGCGGTGAGTGGTAAGTTAAGCGGTTCTTCTGGACCAACACCACTCAATGGGTCGTGTGGAAGAGCTGTCGTTCTCGATAACTCTCGCTCCTCCCGATCGGCTTTCATGACAAACTATTTTCGTAGGAAAATATTAGCTGGAATATCTGATCGCACGTCCTCGGTGATGAACGCTTACCGACGCTGCTTGCTGGAAGACTTCATCATCTTTCCCTTGACTTTTCTCTATCTCAGCTAAAAGAGTTTCTGCCCCCGACCAACCTAAGCCGAATTTCCGTCGAAGCTGTACAATCTTCAAAAATGACTGGTCCATGAGTGACTCCAACGAACTGCTCAAACTGAATCTATCAAATCGACCTTCGTCGATTACGGGCTCGGGGATTTCCTCAATCATAGAGTCATCAGGAAATTCCTCCACATCTGGGTCCCATTCCATTTCACGCCTCGCTCGCTCTGCTGCAAGCTCTTGTTGGATTCGAACTTCATCTTCAGCGTCTTGTATAATGAGCCCATGTTTGCGCACGACCTCTTGGACCTGTTCGGTTCCTGGCTTATATCTGTGACTCAGCCCAACCTTGAAAGATAGGCCCACGCCAAGTCGTTGAGAGTTGAGCGAATACGACCCATCGTTCTCAAGGACGGGATAATGGCCACGAAAACCCGAAATAAGCAGGGTAAGATGCTGCGTGCAAGACAGTAGGCGGCGATCCCAGGCCATGAGGGCACGTGGAGGAATTGAGTCCGCAAGCTTAATGACAGGCAGGGAGACAGACACGACAAAATCATTCCCTCCAAGCATGATGAAGCCTGGACGATAGTCAGTGGCAACGATTTCATTGAAGTTCCTTCAAAATCAAAGAGATTCAGACAGGCAGATATAAGGCAATAGTGTCTGGCATACTGTTGCAACGTCTCCATGACAGAGTCTGGTTCAGCGGTGATGGCTCCGATGTCATCGTAATCCTCAAAACCGTCAAAGGCATCAGAATCTTCACCCTCGTCTTCCTCATCCTCACTCTCAGCTTGACGTTTGGCAACGGGAGGTTTGGTCAGCATGGTACGGGAGATGGACGCCATAAGTTTTTGCACAGTCTCCCCAACAGTGGAAGGAGGTTGATCGGGAAGCTCGTCAACAATTCTTTGTATTTTGGCTGAGAGATCGCCATCTGGGCAGTAGCAGAATAAAGAGTGGCTTCCAGGATACTCAGATGTATCTGAAAAATGCTTAATAGGATTTGATAAAGTTTTGTTAAAAAGCATACCGGAAATTAGCAGTGTGGCGTTTAAAATGGGCTCGCCCTTGGAGTCTTCAATGCTGATCTCTACTGATCCTTCGTCATCTCCAGGTCTGACCTCTAAACATGGACATTAGGACATATCTTGCATACGAGATGACATACAAACTCTTTAAGAGCAATCCACTCGCAACAAACCCCGCAGAGGAGGCAGCCTTTAGGTCTGCAAAATCTGCAGTGAAGCGCTTTCTTCCTTTCAAACTTGCATTTTTCAAAGGATCGTATGTCGTTTTCATAAGGCTATCGTCGTCTGTATCGTCAGGAGTGGCTTCAAATTTGCAAATATCATGTTAGACTGCCATTTTACACGGTTTGGACGCGTAATGTCCAGCACCACTCACAAAGGTCGACTTTCTGTCGCTTTGCTGCTGGTCTTTCCTGGTTTAAAATGTCTGAAGCTGAGCGATTAAGTTTGTTAGAGCGATTGTTAGATAATTCAACACGAGACATGCAGAAAAATGAGAGATTGGGGAGGTTACAGACAGTCCGGGGAAGGACGAGGCGTCTATGAAACTCAGCTGCAGTCGAACAGCACGTTAATTTGGGCCTCGTGATCGATGTGTTCTCGGTGCCTGCCGATGGCAGTGTCGAGTCATTGGAGATAAGATAACAAGCTAGAGATTAGATCGTCCTCAGGCTCCGGCTTTGAACCCCTCTTCAAAGAGCCGGAGTAATCCAGGAGCAATCAAGAACTTTGACCTCGAACCACTCATATTTATCAAGAAAGACCGTCAGATTTATATAATATGGTACGTATATGTCGTAATTAGCATCGCATTTGACCTGGTATCCTATCTAACACCCTCACTTTCAGGCCGAACCTCAGTCCGAGAATAAGAAAGCAGACGTGTCCGCACTACCTGCGGAAACGATCGAGTTTGCCAATCGCATGTTCGACGCTGCTCGAGACGGAAATAGCGAACTAGTACTTAGTGCAGTTGATGCTGGACTACCAGCTAATCTTACGAATGCCAAAGGTAAGAGCGATCGAGCTCGATCCCCCAGAGCTCGATTCTGATTAACGAAGTCTAGGCAATACCCTCTTGATGCTCGCTGCGTATGCCGGACATACAGAGCTCACAAAAGGTCTCTTGGAAAGAGGAGGTGACCCAAATAGGTTGAATGATCTTGGCCAATCCATGATTGCTGGAGCGGTTTTCAAGGGTCACAATGATGTTGTGCGAGCGCTCATAGAGAAAGGAGCCGATCCCCGGAGTGGGACACCAAACGCCCTTCAAGCTGCGTATATGTTCAAAAGAGATGACCTTATGGAACTACTTGGCGCAAAAGAAGAAGACTTCAAAGACGTGCCATCTCCATTCCCCCCAGGTCATGCATGACTGCTCAACATGGACGACTGTCGAATAGTCTCTAAACGCTAAATATTTACTAGGAAGTGCAATGATGATGCCTATTCCACATGTTCGTTTGTTCGCGCGAGTACCATTGTTTAATTACTCACCGCAGTGGTGTTGCATCACTATCGATGGGAGCATAACGCCCATGTCATTCCGCATAATCAATGCCGCCTTGTCACCTTTTATTAAACTCATTTCAGTTATACGACATACGATCACGGAATTTCAGTGGTGTTTGAGGGTAGAAATTATCCCAATCTACGCTGCACAGAAGTATTTTATCACGCTTTTTACAGGATCAACGATAGTTGCATGTTGGAGACAAATGGTTCAGAACCATAAAGTGGTTATTGCTCGAAAGTGTAAATGTTTTGCAACAAAAAATGGGAGCGATACAGACGTGGGTATGACGGATTATGAGTGCGAGTTCATTAACCTGTCTATGGAATTAGAAGCCTCCATCTGTCATAAGGGCGTAACTAGGCCTTGTCCTTGACAGATAGTCCGAGATAAAGTATTCAGAATACTATCTCGTTACCCAGGTGCCTCCCGACACTAAGGGCAAATTCACATTAATGAACGCCAGAAAATGTGAACAACGGAGGTTGTGCTGCTATAAAGTTTTACTTTAGAACCTGGCATTCCGGAAATGTTGGCTCGTTTATGGACCTCCATTGACCTCTGCTAGAGAAACTTTCAGAATACAGGTTGTCAGCCCGATATCTCTCTGGTAGCAACCTTCACGATGACTTCTTTACCTGCCTCAGACATTGCTCTGGATCAACTTTGGGAGCAACAGTCCTTCATCGGTATGGTTATTTTCTGTAACTTGTGATTATAATGTGGACGCGTTGCTCACCATTCCAGTGCAGGTATTGTGGCAATAAACGCAGCTGCAGCCTTTGCAGTTGTCACTTGGGAGTTGTATGTTTGTGTCTTCCTCCCCAACTGGCGAATCTAATCCAGCAGCGTAGCATCCAATTCTTCCCAGAGGAGGGGGCTCTGTACGACCGTTCAAAGCGTCAGGAGTGGCAGTCACCGGCAACCTGGGCGTAAGCACAATCAGCATTGATGTCTGCTTGGAACCGTTATACTAACCCTAAACCTACCCATCAGGTTCATCCTTCTCCGATATGCAACGTTGGCATCGGTGTTCACTAGCCTGTTTTATACAGTGGTGGGCTCGACGCAATGCCAGATGGCCATCATCATCGGAGAGTCATGCGCAATTGCGGTCATAGCATGTGGTGGTGTAATCTTCTCTTGTCGAGTTGCTTCTCTCTGGGACTATCAGAGAATCATTCTGGCACTCGTTTTCGGCCCTTGTATCATTATGGTCTGCAGTTGGGTGAGTTTAATGCATCACACGTAGAAAAATATCGTACTTACGCAGAGAAAAACCATGACCCATGAACAGGTTGCAGTATGTACCCAGTATAAGGCACTACCCTCGTTTAACCTGCCATTTGGCACCAACTGTCATTTTGAACAACTGCCGTCATGGACCGGACCCCTGAGCTACGCCACGACTTCTCTCTTCCTCCTCGTGGTTCTGGCACTCGCCACTATCCGCATATGCACTAAATGCACAATGGTGGCCATGAACACGGGATTCACCCTCATCAACCGTGCATGCATGGTCTATATCACCATCGCCACCTTCTCCAGCGTCGTCCTCTTCATCGTCAACTGTATATCCTGGGGCAACGTCAAAGGAGGAACGGATGCCGTGAGGAGAGCGTCAAGTCCCTATTTCCTCGTCATCATGATGGGCATGGCCACCCGCATCTACCTCAACCTCCAAACACACAACCACACCCTGAAACTCGTCGCAGAATCCAACACCTTCACTTCTTCCGCCTGGCTGAACCCCGATCTGCCCAACGGGAAAGGCAAATCCAACAGCTCCCTCTCCAACATGGAGAAAGGAGACATTACCCCGAGTTCCTCGATACGGATTCGTTCTCCTTCTCAAGCCCATGAACCCCTGTTTGAGCCCTCCATTACCTCTCTCTCTAGCACACGGAACGATATTTACGCCGAGACGCGGTCCATGATGTCTGGTACGAATACGCTTGCGGGTACGATGAGTTTACCGACAAGCCCGGCTGCAACGGTTACATCGTTTGCAACAGCTCGTTCTCAGCGCTCTCGCTCCAATTCCATGCGTGGTCCTCCTCCTTCACCATCGGCGCGATCGCATCGGAGTGGATTTAGTCAGCCTTCCTCGCCCAGGAGCCACAGGGTGCGGGTCAAAAAGGTGGGTAGTGCGAGTATGCGTTCCTTTCAGTCAACTTTGAAGGAGGAGAACTTGAAATCGACGTGGCATGGCGTTTGAGTTGTACAGCCTTGTTGGAAAGCTTAACATTATCGGCCCAATCGACCTCACTATTGCGGTATCCGCGAACTGTCCTTTCATTCTTTCTAAATTTTCTGATAATGTATTCTTATTATTTTGATGTCAGCTAGTGTGATGGTGATACTTTATCATATTTATTCCACTCACGAATTGACAATGTGTAGCGTAAATGGTGACCGTTGATGTAGGTAGTAGTATACACATGTAGTATGCTGTATGATGGACACCCCTTCTATTTTGACGATTCGACTAATTGTCGACTATTTTGCAGACTGATGGACAAAGTTGACCTTTTTGAAGAGAAATCAGTAAATATCCTATGTAGTTATAAGACACCTTGAAGTCACCTTGAACATCCCTGTACAGATCGTTTGTCCGGTTTGTTGGATTATTTCCCTTCGTCTGAGACGACCTGCAGGCTTGAGCTCAGAATGCTCAGGACATTGCCCGTGTCACCTCATCATGGAGCATGAAGTACAATGCCAGAAACACAGAGTAGAACCGCTGGTTACAGCTGAGAAAATCGCAATATGTTCTGAGAATTGTGAGTTGAAACGGTCAACATTGAGTGTCGTGGAGTGAGAATTGAACGTCGTACATTCGACAAGTCTCTAGATCGCCAATCTTGCGAAAAAAAAAAAAAAATCAGAAAAAAGCCGTGCATAGGGAGGAGTATTCTCACCTTATTCTCAGACTTTTTCAATCGTATGGTTCAAGTTGAATCTTAGAACCGTGATTGTTGAGTGCGAAAGACTGTTCAACTTATTGTCAACCTGAGATTGACAAGGAATGTTTTTTTTTTTTTTTGTTTTGCGGCTTGAAGTTTCAGTCATTGTTTACAAAGGAACAAAATGATTTGTGAAATAAGGGTTTCATAGGCCAGAATAGAGCAATGTAAAGTCTATGAGGATGTTCAAGTTGCAAGCAAGCTGGGCTCGGAAGGGAAAGTCTGATCAAACCTGTAAATCAAACAGAGACAAACTATCTAGCCCCTGAGTGGAATATCGAAGGCTCAAATCGTCGTTATGTATACTCATGCATAAGTATCCAGAGTAATTCAAATATTTTTGCATAAGCAAAAAAAATATATGAGGAGAATTTGACTTGAATTTCTAGTCGTCTCGCGTGTTAAAGGCAAGAAATTATGTTCTGGATCGCTGGTTATGTGAGGAGGCGCCCGGCACGCGATGTGCCATCACGGATCAAGCACGGCTTCGCGGCATATAAACCGCAGATGAAACATTCGATTTCGTTTCAAACTTTGAGGACAGTCGCCAGTGCGTCATTTTAAAAATTATATTCCAAAATAGGACGCTACAAGCCAACGTCCAGTGCCCACATTCTGTACTTTATTCATCAACCCGTAAATATTTTCTGGATCTTCATTCAACCCCCCTCACACTACTAACCATATGTAGAGCGTTAGCGCCGCGCTCATTGTTCACCCACCAATCCTATCCAACACAAACTCGGCAGCATCATCCTGGTACCTATCCAGGTATGTCAAATGCACAGTCGTCAAGAGACCACCGTCACAGAACGGGTCGCCGAAGTCACAGAAGCTCTGAGTGCGAGACTGCAATGTGGAGCTGTATTGTTGCGAGGAGAGACGCGGGTAAAGACCGTCGCGGAGCGAGGTGCCGCGATCGAAGGATTGGAACGGGACATGACGGGGGTCACCCATTTGGATCATGGCGACAACTGTATATATAGAACATGTGAATTGGAAATTGGGGAAGCTTTATGGAGAAACGTACCCCTGTTCGCAATCGTAGCTGAAACTGGGCTCGTTTGGGCACCGAGTAGGCCTCCTCCTCCACCTGCAACAGCATCTCCGATAATGTGCGCACCCTGTGCACAAACCATTAGATAAAACCCAAAATACAGATCGTCGTTAAAAAATCATACCTGGGAATACCCAACCAACACAATCTTCTGATCTGGGCAATTATTTGCCTGGTTGGTCAACAATGTCTTGGTGGCAGCAGTGCCCGCAGCGGAGCTGCTGGGGTAGTTCGTCAACGTGGCTGGGTAGCTCACGCTGGAGGTGGAGACTGTTTGACGACTGGCGTTCTGAATTTGCTGAACGAGGGCCCCGATAATACCTGCTCCTGCGGGTTCGGTAGAGGCGCGTGCTGCGATGATGTGAACAGCAGCACAAGGAGACGTTGGGGCGGGGGTTGAGAGTGCAGGAAGGGCGGTGAGAAGGAGGGGGAAGATCACAATGAGTGAGGAAAACATTGTGTTTGTCTTTGCAGTTATGTGAATCTTCTTGCAATAAAAAATTGAAGAAGATGCTGGGGGTGTACTGCTAATTATTAAAGGCTTTTATACTCTTATTGTGGCTTAGAAGATGACATTCGAGATTTTTTGGATGTTGTGCGCTGTCAACTGGACATATGGTGATGGAAACGAGAAATCATTCACCTGAATCCTATATCCACTCGTCACTGCTTCTTCCATCTGTTCAAAGCGAGTATTAAGTAGCATAACTGTGGTCACCAGACAATGCAGCAATGAATTGCCAGCAGGAGAGGGTCAACAACTTTAGAATTGTACTGCATGGAGTGAATGAATAGTCGACAGAGCTTCGAGGTGCTTCATGAAGGTACAAAGCGAAGAGTTAACGGTTATCAGATTACCCGGTCGAGAGACATGTCAGGAGAGATCGCCATATTGTACCCGAATTCGAAGGAATGAGGGAGGGGTATGTATAAATAGCTTCGAATAATTGAATTTAACTTAGGATGCGGGTGAGGTGGGTCGTTGTGGTGCACGAGGGAATTGCGGGTGATTATAAGATTAGGAATGCAGCCGCCGAGCCAATCGTAGTATACGAAGAGGACAGCTCATGACATTTGACGAAGGTGATGATTGCACCCAGGTTGAAACGGGTACAGTTAGGACTAAAAATGGAACGATGAAAGGTCGGAGAATTGGAAGGATCAAGCGCTCGATTGGCTCTTCAACCATTTGTGCGCATCATCACTTGCTGGAGCTAGATGAACATCGTCACGGTTATGGCTGTTGTCGATGTTGGAGGTTGGAGGGGAAGAACAGGTCAGGCATGCACGAGAGCCTCGAGGTGCCAGTGCTCGATGCCGAACTGCCGCATTGATCCGTGATTATCAATCCGGCACAGGACCGTCAAAACAATTCTTTTAATTTTTATTTTTTTTTTTGGCTCGTCACGCGTGCTGTCAGGCTCTCCTCGAGCTTCGTTTGGCGAAATACCACATATT